>JADDOH010008926.1:0-58684 GCA_016648135.1 Agrypnia vestita | reverse complement strand
ATATATTTATAAATCGCTTTGAAAGATATGTGTGGAAGTGAAGCTTGTAATTATCAAAATATCGAAAGTAAACTGAATGCGGTTTCCAAGCGCATGTGTGATAATCATGGTCATGGTCGGTGTGGGCTTATGGAACGTCTGAGCGAAGAGAGAATTGTAAAGAAACGATGCGTATTCAAGACAACAGGAATACAGGACGTCCACAAAAGACCTGGCGTGATCGTATAAATTAAATACTGGAAGACGGCACTGTTAAAGACATCAAAAACAAAAGAACTTGTTCTATCGTGGTACCTACCTACCGCTCCGGAAAAACGATGTAATGATAATTAGAATACATTCCTTGAACATACGTACAGTTACTACTCGAAGCCGAAATATTATTTTACGTTTGACAACCCGAAAGTTACTCTATACATTATAGTTTAATGTTGATCAATATATCATATTTTTTTATGAAGACAACTATTTTTTCTCGTTGACCTACGTAATATTTATCAATTTTATTTAAAAAATAACTAAATATTTACAATGTTAGATTATATCAAAACGCAAATGAATATTGAAAATGTATAAAAAAAAAAGCAAATAAGTATGTGACTATAATCGTATGCTAAATTAAAATTCTATTGTAATAATTGTCACGAATCGTACGAAAGGTACATTCAATCAAATCAATCTTAACTCTAAATAACGTTATTTAAAATTGAAAACAAGATTTTTTCGTTTCGTTTCATCTCCACCAACTCGCAATCAACTCGGAGGCTGCGCTCCTCGATGTGTCAAAAGAGAAAAAACAAAACGCACCCATTGCAAAGCAACAAAACAGGACAAAACGCGGCGGCGACCCGCGGCGAGCCCGGTCCAGAATAATTGCCTCCGCGGCGCGTCTCATCACCGACCCTGACATCCAGATGAAAAGGAGCGAGAGACGGCGGCGGGAAAAAAACGACAATTAACGATTTCGGATTTATAGGCACCCGCGAGCGGCGCAGCGTCGCCCGGCAGCTACACTCGAATTCGCGGTATAAAAGAAACAAATGCGTCCGCCACCGCTCAGTCGGGTACCGCCGCAGCCATGGAGCTGCTCAGCCTAGCGATCGCCTGCTGCCTCGCGGCCTCCAGCGCGGGGGGACCTCCCCCGCCCCTCGTCCTGGACGCCAGAACCGACAGGGACCAGAGAGGAGAGAGAACCATCGACCTGCTCGACAGAGACGTCAACAAGCAGCTCGCCGAGGACCGCGACTCCAAATTCAAGTCGACCATCAAGCGAAAGCACGACGCGAAACACCCTTTCATACTCACGAAGGAAGACCTCGAAAACCAGGACTCGATCGTCGAAGACAACATCATCGTGCAGTCCAACGTGCTGCGCCTGAGCAGGCCCGGCAAGAGGGCGAACGGCGAGCTCGTCAGGTCCAGGAGGGTGAGGCGCGGCTGGAACCTGCAGCACGTGATCGTCCCCGAAGACACCCTGTACCGCAGGGTGAGTCCCGACCGTTAACCCGAGGTTCTAGTTATCGCGGAGACTCATGGAAACGGTCCAAGTTTTCTCGCGTCATTACCATATTGCATTGTGACACGGGAAATCTAATCGGAATGCACAGCGCTCGCCGAGTCATTTAGATATATTATCGCTTCAATGACGTCTGTGCGTGAGGACTTAAGTGTGCATTGTGTCGTTTATAAACATCGCGTCCATTTTGTGGTTTTCTGTGAACACGGCCTCAGACCAAAGTAGGCTGGTTGTGAAAAATGTGTTTTTATAAATTTTTTAGACCATTTTTATCGAAATTGTAATGCCTTTGGAATCCTTGACACGTAGTGCCATTAGTGAGCGGATATTTCTTAACTTTTATTTCTATACTTTTTAACCGAGTAATTTGACAATCTAATCATAGTTTAAATGGTACCCGGTGCGATTTAACACGCAAAAATCTATAATATTATAAACCGACCAATATTTAAATTTACTATTTAGTGTCTACAAATATAGCATAAAAAATTATTTCATAATTTGAGATCGACCTTCTGGTACGTTAAATGTAACATTTGAAAGCGTTTTGATTCCTTTATAAATATTTTTAAATTAAAATGTATAGACAATTACTTCGATTTCGCGAATAATTGTCATGAACTCGATAAATTAATATACAATAATTACATCACCTTAATAGAGTACAATTATAAGGATAGATTAAATTCAAAGTCTTCGTTTATTCAGCACGCGATTGTCTATTTTCCAGATGACTAGCTTAACATTTTTTAAACGTTATTTTCTGTAAAATTCAATGGCGTGAAATAACGGTAAAATAATTTATTACCAATTGGCGTAACCGAATTCTACTTTCCGAAATCTTGAATGGAAATGACAAACAAAAATTTCTTATTTTTAATAACGGGTTATCGTTCAGATTGCGTTTTTTCGCATTTTGAAATATCGCTTGTCAAGAGCACGCGCCGATACAATAATGAGTATGCGGCGGTATGCAGAGCAGGTAGATTTTTATTTATTTTTATTGAGTCTGCGGTCCAATATTACCACTTATCTCGCAGAGCATCACCTGTCTAGCGGTCGCCCTGTTAATTGTTAGTAATTTTCCGCACTCGACAAAACTCGAATCAAAGCAAGATAAAGTGCGCATTGAGTATGATCATTGTTATTTTGTCGGGCTCTTACGACGCATTTCAAAACTAGTCACACATAAAAGGTCGTAAATGCTTCTACATACAACTAACGTCACTTCTATAACCAACACTTTTTTAACTTTAAAATAACGATATCGTCTTCACCAATCTAACAAAGATTCACCACATTTTTTTTTCTTAGCGATCGAATAAATAAACTTAAAATACTACCTGTAAAAAATAAATCAACGTTTGATTTGCTTATAATTAATTTTGAGGTAAACAAAAATTGTTTTTTTTTTCAAATAATACAGATTTACATTTAGATTTGAAGAAACTTTTTTGTTTGTCAATTTTCAAAGGTCTTCAGCGTCTATAAAAAATCGACTGTTTTTATTGATTTTTCGCTTTTTTCGGTTTAATTTCATTTCAATTTGTTTGCGAGTTCTTGTCAAATATTATACATTGATTGGTCCAGAGCTTGTGGTGTTCAGTTTTTTCCTAAATTTTTTAAAATAAACCCGTAAATAAGAAGGTGATGCGATATGATCAAGTGATGATCATGCGACGAAAACGAGAAACTCATCTACCTGGAAATGATCTTTCAATATATTTATTTTTTCTGTTGGGGATTATTTCCAGACACATCAATTTGCAGCATTTAAACTTTATCAGCAATAATGACTATTTTCATATTCAAAATAAGCAACTTTTCGTGGTTGTTAAGATGTTTCATGAATAATTTGTGGGTTTCCGCTACACTAAAATCTAAAATTTTATATATTGATGTGACCATGAAAATACGTCGTGAAAAATGTGCCTCAATACTCGTGTTAATTTTTTCATTTTCAGTTATTTTTCGAGTGTTTTATTTAAACAAATAATGACACAATTTTTTCCCGTTCTTGCTATCCTTTACAACAGGCAAACAATAATAAATGTCAAAATAAAAAAACAGTATACTTTTTTCCAAAAGGGTTGTAAACATTAATTTAATTTCATATAACGTACCTACTGAGAATGATGTGGAGAGATGTGATTTTTTTAATTAATATTATTAAACCTTTTATAAAAATGTATTACTCACTTAATAATTGATTTTTTCATGGTTATTTTCTAACAAAGGAGGTCTTCGAAAGTCAATATTCAATTTATCTTATCGGTTAAAGCGACATTTTTCCGGCTTATTAGATAACAATATTAAATAAGTGATTTAACTTGCTTTATCAGGTAAATATTATTCGTCAAGTTATACATTTTTGCAGAATATTTAAAGGTATGTGTATTATCCAAACCCACAAATATAATAAAATGTACAATTTTACTCTTCGAAGATTTTGAGTTAATCCGATAATTGTCAATTGTCAATACTTCTATGGTTATGGCGTCAATATTAGTTAACATTTTTACTCCCTTTATATTAACTCGTGGCGTCTGCTTGCTTGACGAAAAAACTTTGGATCCATTTTTATCCAATCGATCTGAAACTTTGCAAACAGACTCGTGGCGATCAAGAAGATCTATCAAATTTTCGTTAAAAAAAATTAATAAATTTTTGGATTTTTCAAATTTTTAATGGTTTTTTCATACAACTTACTTAGTTGTATGAAAATATTACGTCTGGTAGACACAGAACCTGATTATAGTATAATTTTGGATTTTCGGAAATTTTTTATTACTCCCTTTCGTAGCGTCGCTCGACCGAAGGTTAAGCACCAAACTAGTAAATGAGAAAGGGGGTATAATAAAAACTTGATTTTTATGGGTTACTTTATTTATATTTTACTTTCAAATGCAAAATTCTGACAATAGATTCCTCGAAAAATCTAAGTAATTTGTAGACATTTGCTCACGTAAATACTTATGTAAATATTTCGTTTTTTTTTCAGATACCGACTCCCGAAGCATCACGAAGATGGGCCATCAGACCGGTCGGAAGGTCCAAGCTTCTCTGGGCAGATGGACCATCCAAGAACAACAACCAATACGGATACAATAGGGGATGGGGGGCTGGTGTACAAGATTTACATTCGTGGCCCTCCAAATTGTACGGCTAAACTACCACACTGTTCCAGGTTCCAAAATCAAAATTCTAACTCAGGGAAAGGACGTGACGTCACGGGAATTTAGATGTGAATAGATTTCCAGATTCCTACGTATTCATTTTTCAATGCAAACGTATCGTTGTATGGTACAAGCGTTTAAAAAAATATATAAAATTCGTTCATACGAGTATTGCGATAATTAAATATTGTTGTTTATTATTATCTATTCAAATAAATAATTGAAGTGTGACACTGAAAAGCACATTTGTCAGAACATTAAAAATATAAGCAAATTACGAATAAAAATGTGATGTTATTAAACAAAAACTGAAGGACATAGAGAATAGAGTCTTAAATTATGAATACAATTGCAATATTATTTTTATAAGCGAATTTAAAAGAGTCGCTCTGCAATTAATTTCGATATGACAATCTTTAAATTTGTTGATATAATGGACATAATTATCTTGTTGATATATCGAAATCAGTCGTTCAATTGTTTGTGTACAATTTAAAAAAACATTTTGTAGTGTTAAATATATATATTATATCATATCGTGTGACAAATTAATTGTTTCGATATGTTCAAGATGATCTTTTGAAATATTGCATATTCATTAGATTTTTTTTAGTGTTAGAAATAAACCATATTTTAATAATATTGGTCGGAAAAGTTCAAGGTAATTTATACTACGGCGGAATATAAATTAATATATATAAGCGAGTGTGAAAAAATATTTTAAAGTTGTCTCAGATTGATGGCGTTTTTTTTTTAATTTCTTCTGCAACACACGAAGTTGAAAATATTTATTTCGGTGTAGATTGGTTCCCACCTTATTATATTATATATAAATCGATATTTTATTCTAGAATTTATTTATTATATTTTCCGCGATACTTAAACGTAAGTTAGGCATAAGTGATGAATATCTTATACATTAAATTATGTTATTGAATTATAAATAATAAAATTTGATATTCGTTCGTATTACTTTGTTTTAATCAATGGCTGTCTATAACGAACAGCTGCATTAATTAAGTATGCAATATAATGATTATCGACAGTGGCGTAGCTCTCACCTGGGCAGCTGGACCCCGCGGGAGCCCGGGACCATTTTACAATTTCAACAAAGCAACAATTACTATATATGCCTAAAAATATTAGTAACGAATGATTAAATAAGTTAAATAGATAAAATAATTATTATTCACTTAAATTTGATATAAAATAGTGGTAATATTAACCTGAGAATATATAACGAGGTTAACCCGTTTTTGGACATCCACAAAATAAGCAATTTTTAGGGAATCGAAAAAAAAAACATTATAATCACAATCATTATTTTTATATAGGAAAAAAGTGTAGAAATTTTGAAATTAGAGTTAAGGAACACTTAAGGTGTTTAAATAGTAATAATTATTCAGAATTTTCTAACCATCTTTTGGCTATGGATCATTCTTTTGATATTAATAAATATTAGGTCCTTACATATGAAATTGGCGTTTTGCCGTACTGGCAAATTTGATCTCAAATATCTTCTCTTTGGTTAGGAATTCCAAATCCAAATTTATACAGCTATTTACTCATATATTTGTGTTTTGAAAATTATAATTCATTTGTTTTTTCCTCAATTGTTTTTTTCTTTGCGTCACTCAGTTTACAAAATGAAAAACTTGAAATATCGCGTTATTTACGAATACGAGTTCCACCGTGGCACCAGTGCTGCAGAAACGGCTTGAAGGATTAATGATGGGTATGGCGACGGTGCCGCAAAAGAAAACACAGTGCGTTTTTGGTTCCAACGTTTTCGTTCTGGAAATTTCGACCTGCAGAACAAGCCCCGTGGACGGCCGGAGACCAAAGTTGATAATGAAGAATTGAAGGCTATTGTGGAAGCGGATCCATCGCAAACCACATCCGAGTTAGCTGCAGCTGCGGTGTTAGTGATAAAACTGTTTTAATCCACTTGAAGCAAATTGGTAAGGTGAAAAAGCTTGAAAGGTGGGTACCTCACGAATTGAGTGAAGCAAATCAACAAACGCGCGTTGACTGCTGCGTTGCATTACTCAACCGGCACAATAATGAGGGGATTTTAAATCGAATCATTACCTGTGATGAAAAGTTGATCCTGTACGATAATCGGAAGCGCTCATCGCAATGGCTGAACCCTGTCGAACCAGCCAAACCATGCCCCAAGCGAAAATTGACTCCAAAAAAGTTACTTGTGAGCGTTTGGTGGACTAGTGCTGGTGTCGTTCACTACAGCTTTCTTAAATCTGGCCAGACGATTACGGCAGATGTCTATTATCAGCAACTGCAAACCATGATGAAAAAGCTAGCTGCTAAACAACCGAGGCTGGTTAATCGCTCTAGGCCACTGCTGCTTCATGATAACGCTAGACCACACACTGCACAACAGACGGCTACCAATTAGAGGAGCTTCAATTGGAATGTCTAAGACATCCACCGTACTCTCCGGACCTTGCCCCAACAGATTACCATTTTTTTCGAAATTTGGATAACTTCTTGCAAAGGAAAAAATTCAACTCCGATGGGTCAGTCCAAACCGCGTTCAAAGATTTTATTGATTCCTGTCCGAATGGTTTTTTTAGTAAAGGGATCGATGAACTACCTATGAGATGGCAAAAGTGCATAGATAGCAATGGTACATACTTTGATTAAATAAATATATTATAATAAAAAAAAATCGGCTTTATGTTCCTCCCATACTAAACATCAATTTCATATGTAAGGACCTAATATTAACAAATTTCACATACAAATTATACAGAATCACAATTTGATAAATTAGAAATTTTGGAAATAAGAAAGAGTGTAAATGGTAATGGAATGTTATAAATAATCAGGTCCTTTTTGCAAATAGTTATCTTTTAAATTTATTTTCATGTTAATTAGGTACTTTATATTATCATTTTCCATACATAAAATTATTTTTTTAAATATTTTGATCTATACTTCGATTTTTAAATATTATTTTTGTTATCCTGACAAAGAAGCCATTGGCTTCAAAACATGTTGAATTTTTTTCAATAAATAAGTGGTTTTAAAAAAGTTAATTTATATCAATTATAATTATGTTACCACAAAATAAATTTGCTATATTTGAAGAAGAAGTCATATAAGTAATGTCAGCTATTTGGGTTCTTCACTAATTTCATTAAATTTCTTTAATAGTAAAAAAAACATGATCAAACAACTTTCAATTTAAAAAGGTTTAGTCTAGATGTGTTTTTAGAGAGGGATGGGGGCCTGATATATATAATTTTAAATCCGGGGGGGCGATAATTTATTGCTACGCCACTGATAATCGATATTTACTCGTCTAAGCAACACATTTGTGGCCTTGATTAAAAATGCAATTATTTAAATGAGATTTTTTAACACGAGGCGTATGTCATGGAGAATATCTGTAATGTTTGCATCGACGACATTTCTTGTATTCTGAATAAAAAAGATACATGATATAAATAAAGCGACCTTCATGCTTGCCCAAATATAATATCTAAATGTTAATAACCTCTGTACCATAAAACAAAAATTAATATGTACTCGTTAATATGTAATCCAGACTGCTGTCCGGAAACACCAAGATATTAGTGTACAAAACGCTAATTAAGCCAGTGCTCACGTACGCAGCTGAGACGTGGGTACTAATTAAGAGGAATGAGCGAGCACTGGACGTTTTTGAAAGGAAAATTTTGAGGCGTATGGCGCAGACGTTACAACAATGAGCTCTATACTCTATTTAAGGAGCCAAACGTCACAAAATTTATAAAACTGGGAAGACTTCGGTGGCTGGGTCATGTGGAGAGAATGTCCGAGCATCAAGCACCAAAGTCCCTGCTGAACTCAAGGCCAATAGGGCGAAGGAGATTAGGAAGGCCAAAATTAAGATGGAGTGACAACGTCCTCAAAGATATCTCTGCCTTAGAGCTTCGAAACTGGAGAGAGCTGGCACTAGACCGAGATGAGTGGAGGAAGATTATTGAGGAGGCCAAGACCCACAAAGGGTTGTAGTGCCAAAAATGGTGATGATGATGATACAGATAGAGTTTTTCTAATATTTAAAAAATCCTACATTTAACCATTCCATCTTTTCAAGCTTTTAAATAATACAGTAAATAATTCAACTGTTTGATTACCTGTACGTAATGTAAAAGGAAGCTAGAATTCCACACTCTTTTCGTCAATTACTAAAGCTTGTAACGGGACCATTTCTTTTCAGTACTCGAATTTAGTAAGAGCAAGCCAAGCCTCTCATAAGAAAATGATTTGGGAGCTAGATTAAGAAAATTACAGTTGTAGAGGTTTTGAGAAATGGCCAGAAAAGTGATAGATAAGAAACAACATCAAAAACCAATGGGGATAACGAAAAGGACAGGTCGATTAGCCTAAGAAAAGAGAGAACGTTGGAAGCGTTCGATATGTGATACTGAAGAAGGATGGAAAGAATAAACTGGACCAAGAATAGGTATAGTTTTGACAATAATACATCATCGCTGTTGGCTCTCCAACTCTTCCTCAAGAGGTTTCCTCCACTGACCTCTTTCTTGTACCAGCTGTCTCCAATTCTGGATCTGCAAGACCTTTTAGTGTGGGCCTTCGTAAACTCCTTCGCCATATTGGTCATGTATTCAGAAGAGACTTTGGTGAGACTTTGGTACAGTCGCTCTCTTCATATGACCAGACGAAAATATATAGTTACCTCAAATAATGCACAAGGCGAATGAATGCTGACAACTCATACAACTAAAATACTGAGGAAATATTATACATTTTGAGCCATTTCAAAATGTATCAAATATTATGGCAATCCCAGAGAATGCAAGCATTTTTACTCCCTTTCTTTTAACTCGTAGCGTCTGCTCGCTTGCTTGATTTTTAACCGTTTTCCCGTGATCCAATCGAGCTGAAGCTTTGCAAGCAGGCTCGTGGCGACGATAAAAATGATCTAACGAATTTTCTTTTACAACATTTAATAAATATAGTATAATTTTGGATTTTTAGAATTTTTAATGGTTTTTTCAAATTGGAACCAATACAAATGAGTAATTAGCCCGACGCGTGTACGCACGAAACCTGATTCAATGGGAAAGGGAGTATAATAAAAACTTGGTTTTTATGGGTTAGTTTTTTTAAATCAGAAAAATACGATATTTGAATACACACGGAATACGTGTCACACTAATATTTTTACTGTTTTCAAACCAAGCTTGACGCTTGTGCCACGAATATAGGACTTCTGGAATGAGGCTGGAACCCCGGCCCGCTGGATCACTGAGCGAATATCTTGGTGAACCACTAGACTTCTCCAAGCTTTACTTCTAGACCACACGCACAACTTGAACGAGTTACACCACTCCAGGTGGTAAGTGGAAATAATTTGTTTGGTCTATTGATTCGCCTATTTTATTGATTCAACAACTCGGATAAGAGCGTGAAACTGTTGAAAGTGCAGCCCCGGCCTACGGTAGTTGCATCACTGGACAGAATGCACCCGGCGCATGGCGTGCATGCAACTATTCAGCAGAACTGCAATTGCCATTAGGCAACGGAGATTAAGTATTGAAATGCAACCCATAAATGGCGAACAGATATTTTATTTCGCTTTTCCAAATCGACGCGAACAGCATTATTCGCTCAAGCACGCCTGGTAAAAGTCAAGTTTTTGCGTTAGTACCGTTTTATGGGTAAATCGTATATACAATGTACACCGACCTACTTATTAAAAATTATCGATAGAACGCTATAAATGTTGCTATATGACAAGAGTTTTACGCCGAAAATAATAATCCTTAAAAGGTCTACCTTAATATTTCCTATTTAAAATTTGAGATATTCTTCTAATATATTTCGTAATCTTTCAATACAAGCCCTATTTATTAGAGCAAATAGGTTTAAGTTGTCCTATATACTCAACGCGTTTAATTTATTTATTTTACGCAAACTTTGGTAGGACTAACTATTTAAAAAACTGCTTTGTAACTCGTTGCACCTCAAAATACAATATGTTAAATTCTACAAATAATCTAGACATTTTTACTGACAATTTGCTCTTATTTAAAAAGAAACTCCGTAATCTCATTTATGACTATTGATTTGATACTTCTTTATATATATGTGTAGGTATACGAGATTCCACCGAATCATTAACATTACACTAAAATACGCCTGAAAACAATTACAATTTTAATTCCTTTTTAGACCGTTTTTTTAGATTCAGAACTCAAAATATTCTGAATACAAAATAAGCGCTTTAAATATTTTTTCATTCATAAAAACTTATTCTTACCTAAGACCTCGTGAAAGAAAAGCATATTATCACAAAAAAGTAAGTGCGTGGGGATTAAGTTTATAATTTGACGTCACTTTCTTTCATTCTTGAATAAATTTAAAATGTTAGTATTTGACCTCTTTATGTTTGAATCGGCGTTATTCGGTATTTTTTTGGTGTAATCTCTCGCAAGACGAGGTTAAATTTCCTTGGACAATAGGCTAAGCGGTGTATGTCAGTAGTAACATCTTTCATTATCAACTAATCAAGATTATATGACCTAAATTAGTACATATTATTTTCTACCAAACCTAACACATAGGTACAAACAGAAAAAGAAAAGGTGTTTATTGAAAACTTTACGGCACATGAAAAATACACTAATAGATAGTTAGAATTACAAATGAAGTGGTAATGAGGTGAGTAAAAAAAATAAGATACCTTTGTTAAAAGGCTTTTGAATAAGGTGTGTGTTAGATATATATTGGAATAAATATATAGATATAAAGCATATTTAAATGAACTAAAAATTAAGCAATAAAGACAGAGAGGAAATAAATAAATGAAATAAAAAATTTGATATTCTATAATAACCTTGATAAAATCGTAAAATTTTATCTACGTACATAAGCGAGACACCTTATTTGCATTTCTATGTGAAAATGAACGCATTCTATTTATAATTCATTTTCAAAAACCTGCGAGTAAAAGCTGCTAGATAAAATTATATAGAGATGAGCCATTAATGACTCATTAAATTAATAAAGCTTTCTGTCAACTAGAACGCTAATAATACTTTTGACGATAAAATTTCACCAAATATATTTTCTGTGTGTGAAATATGAGTCTCAAATTTGATGGAAAATTAAAAAATTCACATTTATAATATTAAATTATAATTAAAGTGCTACTAAAGATATACAGGAACTCTTCAAGAAACAAGGCTGTATGCCAATTAATGCTATCTTGTGGTACAAACTAATTACACGATATCATGAAGATGGGACATATAAGCATAGATTGATTCATAAACATAGTACCAGATTTACGGTTAAAGAAGGACTACGAATACCGAAGGTCATAAATAAATATGGACAAAGAACATTAAAATGTCATACCAAAAATATTAAATAAAATCCCATGTCGTGTTAAAATGGATATTAATAAAAAAGGGCAAAATACAGAATTAATGATTATGTTACTAAATAAAAGAGACTTATTTTGATTTTGTATTGTTTCTTGTATTGTTGATTTGTATTTGAGTTTATAAGATCTATTGTAATTAATTAATATGAATGTATTTCTGGTAAATACAATTTATTTATATATATATATTGATACAGACAAATACCAATGTGATGTTTTGTGGGTCTGAGATGTAAAAAAAAAAATTAATAAATTTAAAATTAAAAAAAAAAATTATAATAAATTTAAAATTAAAAAAAAATGGATTTTTTATTCAATAGATAGATGTTTTTACTTCTTTCAAATGGGTTCATCTCAATTTCCTTTATACATCACAGAATTTATGTGTGTAGTTTTCTGGGATATTCTGCCGTGTATATGTGACCTCTCTGGCCAACGTTTCGGATCCCATTGCAGGGTCCATCATCAGGGCTAATGTGATGACTGAGTGTTGAAGTGTAGGTTAAGCATTGCCTTGCAATACCGTACCGAAGTCAGGGTGTCTCCATGTTTGTGTTATGTTAAGTACTGGATTGCAGTACCGTGTCGAAAGCAGGGTGTGTGTGTCTTGATGTAGTGTGTTGTGTATCTACTAACGGATGTCGGACTGTGCGGATCGTCGATTTGATTTATCTTTTTGATACCAAGACGTTTTTAATTTAAGACCGTCATCCCTATTAATGTTTACCGGGTGCTTGTATATTTCAATTGCTTCTTTGACCAGGCGTGTGTGGTGACTTTTGGGCTTTCCTAAGATTTTCGGCTCAAATGAAAAACGGTGGCCCGTATCTAGAAAGTGCTCAGCCAATGCCGATTCTTCCGGGTGACCGAGTTTGCATGCTCTTTTATGCTCATCAACCCTCTTTGAAATCGTGCGCGCTGTTTGTCCCACGTACACTTTGTCGCAATTCAATCCACAGAAGATTCTGAACGGCCGTGAAAACCTAAGGACTTTTTTGTCACAGAATTTTGTTTTACAATTGAAATTTCACAAACAATATACATTTTATTGAAAAATAATTAATTACAGTATTATCGTATTATCGCATAAATGACATCATACCCATGATTTCAAATTAATAATGTAGATAATGACAAGCGTGACGCTTCGACACCGCCATCAAGACACAGGCTACACCATGGCTCGTGTTGAACCAGACTTCTTTAACAGCCGCAAGTACCAATCGGTTGCCTCAGCCGCAGTCTAGACCGTCGTAAAACGGTGTCGTTAATTAGACCGCGTCCAAATTTACTACCGCCGGATCGTCCGTCTCTTTCTGCGCGGATCTACGGTCGATCCGGTTCGCGCCAACCGGTCGCACAACTCCAGTTTTTGTACCTTTTAATCTTATATAACGCACGATTTATACACTTATCGGACAGATCAGAGCTGATGGATCTCTCGAGCCTTGTGTCGGGCGCAGAGCGTGAGAAATGACCGCTTGAATGTCAGACGAATCTTTGAATGTCAGAATTGCATCTGGATGCTCCACAAACGCCGCCTGAGATGAATTATAATGCAAGTGTGTGCACATTCATAAGCGATTAATGATTTAAAAAATTGCCTTTCGGCTGTGAGAACGAGCTTTTATATCAATTTTAATAAATAACTAGTTTTTCGTACCCGGCGTTACAAGGGTTAAGGATTAAGTTGAAAATAGATTTGTGAGGGGAAACAAAGGTTTGATTCGAACGGTCAAGATTTGCATCGAAAATATATCAGGGGAGGAGAAAAGGTAAATAGGGAGGGAGGAAATATAGCCGACGTTATCTATCTGTCGAGTCCTAAAGATCAAGTTTCCAAATTTTGAGTCCGATCGGGCAGATTTGCATCAAAAATATGTCAGAAGGAGGGGAAGGGGTATGAAAATAGGGGGTAAATATCGCCTATGTTACCCGCTGAGTCCTAAAGAATAAGTTTCCAAATTTTGAGTCCGATCGGGCAAACGGTACACATTTGCATCGAAAATATGTCAGGGGGAGGGGAAGGGATATGAGAATAGGGGGGAAACATCGCCTATATTACCCGCCGGGTCCCAAAGCATAAGTATGCAAATTTTGAATCGAATCGGACAAACGTTGTGGATTTGTATAGAGAACAGACAGACAGACAGACATTGAGTTTTATAGGTATAGATAGGAATGATTTTGAATACTCGGCGGCCTTAATGTCTTTAATCGACTGTCCCAAGGAAAATCGAGACCATTTTGACAGTTTAAATGTGGCATTTGAATCTTGATAAACTGTTTCAGATAAATTGTTTCAGTTCAGTCATTTAATGTGGATTACTACCTGCCTTTCTAAATCTATAATTTTAGATCACCTATCTATATCTGCAAACCTTTTGGGATTCTTAGATGACTGCGACTCACAGCACGTAATTATGAGCTCCATTTCCTTCCTGCTTTGCGATTTAATAACTGAATGGGGATTTTAAGGAAATCTTTTGATTAATTTTCGCTCACCGGTGCATATGTTAAGGGATGTTGTCTACAATCATCGTATTTTATTCATCTACTGCGGTTTAAGAGCAAAACATAGACAAAAAGGTCATGGTCGCTATGACAATAATACCCGCAACCTGTCCCGTCTGTTTCGATTAGAAATATTTTTCAGTACCATTTGTAACTCGTCAAAAACGACGGTACTTTTACATGCAGGTTCCTAAAGAATAAGTAGATATTTACTTATTTATAGCCGGTACCCATGAAATAGTAATAATGACTGTTATCAAAATTATTGAACATTTATTTTATATTTTCCCTACCGGCAGTTAGAGGTACTTTTCTAAACCCTGGCGATTGGGCGAAACATGAAATGGTTCGCGTCTTGCTAAGTCCTATATGTTCTGTATTTTTGGCGGGTAACGCGGGCTCGGCGATAGCAACATCGCTATCATTGCCGCCCTCGGGTTTGCTGGCCCAGGGTTGAAGCTCCCGGAATGAAATTACGGACGTTACACGAAATTACGGGGACAGATAGACGGACAATTAAATTATTATGTTTGATACGCATTACGTTATGCAAGTTAAATGACCGACATTATTTGTAAAATGAAAGTTCTTTGATCTATGCGCCGTTCGCGGTATTTTCTACTTCGTTAACATCACCATCTTCTAATTCGATCTTCATGTTTAACAAGTGAAATGTTGAGAAGACTAGTGTTCTGACGAACTCCACCTTAGTGAACTTGGTGAAATTTTCATCGGTTTGTCCATTTTCCTTGTCATTTCGACCTCACATCCTCCAGTGATCGAAATTTACGTTATATCTGGTTCGTTATTATGACTAACCATGGTAAATAAAAAGATTTTAAAGCTGTCCCCTCTACCTTCAGTTAACTCCTCCCCTTCCCTCCCCCCCACCTAGTTGACACTCTTTCCCTCTCTCTTTTTCTTTCCTCCTTTATAAATTTCTGTACCTAGATTAGTCTATATTATAATTGTCCTGAAGAAGGTTGAGTCCAACCGAAACTAGTTGATATATATAGCAATAAAGTGGTTTAAAACATAGTATTCAATTTATTCTTAAATATCTTATTATGTCAAGCCACAAAGTGTTTTCTTGCTTTGAAAAGTTAAATAAAATTTATTTACTCTGAAGTGTTGCTAACTTGCTAAGTGTTGCTAAGTGAGCAACCAAATATCGTAGACAAATTTGTATGCATTTTGTCTGCTTTGGTAACTGTACATTGATTAATACATAACTATTTAATTAAACTATCTCCGCTGCACTTGACTCGTTCGTCTGCCGTAAAAAACCGAATCCATTAGACCGTCTGGCTTTAACGGATGGATCTTAAGCGTCGAACATTCCATTTTTCCTCAGGTAATTAGCAATATCTATCCGTTAAAAATAATGGGCTACGTATATTATCGCTCGCGTGAAATCGAATACGCTTCAGTGTTTACTATTTATTACCCCTATTTAGTAGAACCTGTCCTAGATGTCGTTTAGGAGTCAATTATTATCATTATGATAGCTGTAACCCGTCAAAAATGATGGAGCTTTGGTTCGCGTCTTTGCTAAGCCCTAGTATATATCTATAGTATCTTTTTGGTGGTCACGGGTTGGGCGGTCGATTCGGGATAGCTAAAAATATTTTTCATAAAAAAAAATACTCATTCCTTTGGAACCGACATGTAAAAGTACTGTCATTTTTGACGGGTTACGTATTACTGTATATATGTGTATATACACCTACTACTACTTTTTACATATGCATTCTAATAACAAATTAAATTATTACTAAATAAAAATAGAAGTTATTAGATACCTACATACGTAAGTTACACAAAACTCTGTTTATTCATTCGAAAACTAGAACGTCCAAAGAGCTATACTTTTTTCACATCACAGTCAAAAGATAAAAATTCCAAAAGCATTACATATATACATTTTAACCAGTGGCGTGCAGCGCATACAAACAAAAAAGCTGTGCGTTAATAAAGATTCTGGGAAACAAATATTAATTAAATAATCCTTATCTTAAGAAAAAGTTGACTTAAAATTCTAGCCGTAATTCGTCCTATGGCTAGAAGTTTTATTTCCTACTTTTCTGTGCTTAACTTCATGTAAATTCTTCCTTTATCTCGCCAAAGAAATTTGTTCCATAGATATAGTCAAGTCGAGAAAAAAAACGTGTATTTTTAAGGTTGCAAGTTTTGTGTAACAGACAAGTAAATTTAGCGTGCTTCTTCGAAAGGTCCTATGCCAGGTGAAAACTTTTTTACAAATTCTGCCCAAAACTTTCGGTGTAAATAATATTTGTCTATGGTGAATGTAAATACAAATACCATGTGTCATCTTATAATATAAAATGTTTGATTTATTTTTGTGAAATGAAACGTATAGATATCTGAAATTAGTATTGTTCCCGATTTGATTATATATAAATCGTCTTCGTAATAAATTGAAATTTTTTGCCGAATTATCTATATCTATATAAAATATTTATTTATTTATGAAATATTGTTTACAATACTTCTTTTGCAGTGCAGTTATTTTTGTGGATTGAAGCTACTGAAAATAGTTCATTATAGACGGTTAAATTTTTTTTTTAATGTATATACCCTTATAGGTAGGTATATGCGTATATATATATTTTTAATATAGGTATAGAGTCGGTCAAAGAATAACCCAAGTTTATACCCACTGCACGCCACTGATTTTAACTCTAATTATGTATTCATATGGTCTATATTACTCACAGTATAACCGACGTACAAACGGCGAAAATTATTTTGATATTAATAATTTTACATGTACCCACCAGTATGGAATCTCATATCTTAGAATTTTCCTTTTTTTACATATAGGTAGGTACTTTTACAATTTTTTTTTCTAAGTAATCTTGAACCGATTGTAGGTATCTTCACATAATACGCTGCTAAATAGAATGCAGCGTAAAACTTTGTTTGAAATATTTTGAACATTCTACAAGTTATCTACCACAAGGACATCTATTGTGACCTTTAGATTCGTAGCAGGAATGAACGTGCCCTGGTTTTAAAGTAATTCCAAGCAATGAAAGCAGACGATAGAATTTTGTATGCAATTTCCAAAAATAGACGCAAATGAAAAAATATATTTCTTGAATTTTACGGCGTTTTTACCGCGCCATGGTTTCCATGTACTAAATTATTATTTGTGAAAATGGCTGTTCTCCTAACAGAATTATAAGCCAATAAAAAAGATATATTTCATTACGATAATTTCAAGACAAATTACCGCATTTGCTACCATTCATTACCCAGGCTGCTTAGGTAGGGTAATATGACAGTGAATTTGTCGACATATTTCATCAAAAACTGACAAATTTTATGAGAAATACATCCAGTAAAAATATATTTTCGGAATATTTTCAGTGGGAATATGTAAGATGTATTCACTTCTTTAATGAAAACAAAATAACTTTGTGGTAACATTATATAATACGAATAAAAAAAAATTAAACTACTATTTATTATAATTAATATAAATTAACTTTGTTTAAACCACTTATTTATTGAAAAAAATCAACATGTTTCAAAGCCAATGGCTTCTTCATCAGGAAAACAAAAATAATATTTAAAAATCGAAGTATAGATCAAAATATTAAAAAGTTATATATGGAAAATAATAATATAAAGTACCTAATTAATATGAATAGTATTAATTAATTAATAATTAATACTATTTATTAATTGATCAATATGTTTTGGGGCCAATGGTCCCTTCCTCAGGGTACAAAGTATACTTAAGATAAAATTAGAAGAATTTAAAAAAAAAACAGAAATATATAGGAGATGAAAAACTAATTTTCAACAAATTTGAAAACAATTCTAAAAGGCAATCATTTTCAAAAAGGATTTTTTATTTATAATATTTAATTTGCTACAATTACTTTTGCTACTACCGTTTATTTTATCTAAATTATATTCTCTGTTATTTGTTCGTAAAATTTTTAAAATCTTAAAAAAAAATATTGTTTTGCTTCCAAAACATGATAAGAAATTAAGAATAGTTATTGCTATTTTAACATCTTAAGTGCACCTTAATTCTAATACCAAAATTTTGTAAAGTTTTACCATTTTATCATTGCAATGATTACAATCATTACAAACTGGTTTTTAACCCACCGATTTTTTAAATGTCTTCCTTATCGTTATTTTTTAACATATAATTATTTAATTTATTTTAAGTATAGAAAGTGGTAGTATAGAATTTGCAATATTAATTTTTATTATATCTCGTATCCTGACGAAGAGATTAATGGCCCTGAAACTATCGATTTATCAATAATGCTTACAACTAAGTGTTTTCTTTATATTAAAATATATTTACTTATAAATATAATTTTTTATTAAACGTCTGCTTGTCTACTTGTCTTATCTGCTTATCTGACGAAAAAACTTTGAATCGATTTTTAACTCTTTTCCCGTGATCCAATCGAGCTGAAACTTTGCAAGCAGACTCGTGGCGACGATCAAGATCTATCAAATTTTCGTTAAAAAAATGAATAAATTTTTGGATTTTTCAAATTTTGAATGGTTTTTTCATTGTTTACAAAGTTGTTTTTATTTAATTTAATTATTAAAAACTTGGTTTTTATGTGTTACTTTATTTTAAATATTTTTTTAGTATGTTCGGCATAAGCAAATGATCATCAAGCCTAAATATTTTATTTTACCCTTTTCATTGGAACAAGGAGTTAGCCTTGTCATGACCCTGCACTCTTAACCGGTAAAGTGTCGTAATACCGTTGATGTATAACCTTATCTACCAGAATATTTCATTTTGACATTTCCGTACGAATCAATTTAAATATTATTTACATATTTATAATAATCATCTTTTAATAATGTCCTCTCCTTCCTTCCTATACCTATTTTCATGCTACAGTATATATCAATGTCAATTAGTTGGTATAATAATGAATGCATAAAAGCTGCATTACTTTTTCTTTTTATTGGTACATGCATATATTTGACATGGACAGACGATGTATGAAAAAAGTTTTCAAGAGGCAAGCATTTTTCATAGATTGTTTTGAAAATATCATATTATATTACAACTAACTGTTCGTACCCGGCGTTGCAAGGGTAAAGGATTAAGTTGAAAATAAATTTGTGAAGGGAAACAAACGAGAATCGAGAGAGTGCAGAAAAAGTTTCTACGTATTTTGTCGTACAAAGCTGGTCAACACAACAACCTTCACAGCTACGAAGACCGACTTCCCTTTTTCAAGATGCACAAACTTGAGTCCCGACGGAAAATATCCGATCTCGTTGTGCTACACAAGATTCTCAGCGGAGCTATTGAATCTCTCTCTCCATCTGATATAAATTTGCATGTTAAACCCCGTATAAGAAACCCGGAGTTCTTCAGAATAATTCAGCACACTAATGATGTCGGTTACTTTTCTCGCATCACAAGGTTGTGTCGCACATATAATTTGTATTGTGCTGACCCTAACATTGATGCTGATATTTTTGCAGACTTCTTATCTTCGTTCAAAAACTCACTCATACACAACATCCATTTTATAAACGATGACATGAACCTATAGATCCATTAAATCAATCATTCATTAAATACTAATCGCACTACATTCAAACACAAAATATACAATACACATAAATGTACATGTAAAATATAATTAATTGCGAAAATACATGTTACTGGAGCGTGCCGAAGACACTTGTAATTGGGATAATGGGCATAGTCTTCACTATAATGTTTATTATCAGAGTATCATGTACCTATTATCCTGTTAATCTCTCTAATAAATAAAATTTAAAAAAATAAAAATAAAAAAAGGTTCAATTGTTTTAAAAAGCCTCTAATTAAAACAATGTTTCCATTTAATCAAGGCTAAGATGGATAGGATGTCTAGGGAAGAAGTGTGGCCTATTACAGTCGGGAATATGTATGCAAAATGTGGGTCCAATCGGTCAAGTAGATTTGTACAAAAAATAGATCTGGGGGAGGGATGGGTTTTATAGGTAAGGGTAAATGTCACGTATATTACCCGACTAAGAAATAAGTCATCATCATTCTTGGCACTACAACTCTTGGTGGGTCTTGGCCTCTTCGATAATTTTCCTTCACTCATCTCGGTCTAGCGCCAGCTCTCTCCAGTTTCGAAGCTCTAAGGCAGAGATATCTTTGAGGACGTTGTCACTCCATCTTAATTTTGGCCTTCCTAAGCTCTTTCGCCCTATTGGCGTTGAGTTCAGCAGGGACTTTGGTGCTTGATGCTCGGACATTCTTTCCGCATGACCCAGCCACCGAAGTCTTCCCAGTTATATAAATTTTGTGACGTTTGGCTCCTAAATAGAGTATAGAGCTCGTTGTTGTAACGTCTGCGCCAAAGTCCATTTCCGTGGCTTGGCTTGAGGTATCGTAAGATTTTGTTTTTTTACGGGATAGAGTTGTTAGCCCACTAAAAAATTAGTACCTATACAAAATTTGGGTCCAATCGGTCAGAAGGTGCATGGAAAGTGTATCAGAGGAGGTAAGCCTGGCGGTCTACGAGTAAGGGTTGCTTTTCCTACCTGCATGTGCTGGGCTGGCGTGGGCGGGCGGTAGGCCTGGGGCACGGGGAAGTGCAGGGGGAGGCGAACGGGGCCCCCGAGCGGGACGGGGAATCCGCTCAGCACCTCCACACCCTCGGGAACATC
The DNA here is from genome assembly GCA_016648135.1 of Agrypnia vestita. NCBI lineage: Eukaryota > Metazoa > Arthropoda > Insecta > Trichoptera > Phryganeidae > Agrypnia > Agrypnia vestita. The sequence continues at coordinate 37,365 of JADDOH010008926.1, read as the reverse complement.
CCTGAAAAATTGAAATGAAATTGAAACCCCCATTGAAACATCTAACGTTATTATGCAATATCAAAGCATTTTTTTTTCAATATTTCTTACTTATTTTTTACAAAACGTTCACTATCAATGCAGTAACTTAGTTATATTAAGAAAAATACTTGTTTAAATACAAGTTAAATAAAATGATAAAAACCATGCAGAAATTCCAATTGAAAAACATTCCAATTTTCGAGGCGCTTCCGGAGATTCACTGTCACTCGCTTGAATATAAATATTTTGCAATGAAAATTTTTAGAAGTAATGTTTAAATAATGTATTATTATATGAAAATTAAGTAAATAAACCAGAACTACCTATGTCGCCAAAAAAAAACTTGTAAACATGCCTTTTTTTTTCACCAAATTAACCTTACCCCCCCCCCCCTTAAATGAAGTTAAACCCTTTTAAATACCAATATATACATGTGTGTGTTATATCAACTTATCAGTTCAATATTTAGCATTTATTTGAAATAGATTATATCCATACAATTCTTTATTTCGTTTAGACTAACCATTCAGGTCAATGGACGCATAGTTTAGATTAGTCTCTTAGTTGTAGTATTTAATATAAAGACAAAGAGATGAATCTTTACCCTTTAGCCCATTTACCACCCTTCAGGTCAATGAACTCATTATAGTGTTTATAATAAAACCATAAAAACTCCTTCGAAACAAATAATATTAATTTGGTAACAAAATAATATCTAGAGTAGGTATAATTAGTAAGGAGGCGTGGAATTTGTATGACTGTGTTTCCGATTTTTGTCATGTAAAGTTATTCTTAAATAAATGTATTAATTCTCTTATAGAAAAATTTTAATAAATTAAAACCTTGTTAAATACCGATACACCTGTGTGGCAAATTTAATTTATTCAACTATCCTTTAAATATCACAGATTCACACCAAAAAAGCTTACATATGAAAAGCTTCGTGAATAGATGTTTGAGCAAAGCCCGCATAGATGGCACCCACCCAACAACAAATGGAGAATAAGTGATGTTGTATTTTAGCATCGCGAGTAGCGACACCTATCGTCAAAGCTGTGAAGATAAATATACAACGCAATTTCAACTCTGCATTGTAAAGAATATTTTTTAACCCTGTCTTCACCAGAAATACATAGGTGTAAAATAACTATCAGACAACACATTTTACGGTCTGTTCGGGAAATTTAACCAGTTTGAATAAACAATAAATAAATTCATCGACGGTTGTTATACATAAAATACATACCCTAAAGGGGCTATTTCCTTTAGATAGGTATTACGGTACTGATACACATGCTTATTAGTAGCACGTGAGCACGCGCAGTATTGAACTTCTTTAGGACTTGCTTATTAGTGGCATGTGTGTACGCACATTGCTAGTAATGAGCATGCTCATTAGTGGCGTGCTCAAAAATCAACCGCCGGTTGATTTATGAGCATCCTAATGTCATTCACCATGAGAAGGAGTATCTTTTGAACATGTGTGAACAGGCTTGCTTATTATGAGCGTGCTTATGTCATTTGCGGGCTTAGCGGCTAGTATTATCAATGCGATCTTCTCAGTCCGCGACAGATGAAACAAATATGGCGCGTTGGGGAGATGATAAAACATTACTTTTCGTGACTTATTATAGGAATCACGAATGTCTGTGGAATACTCTGTCACCGTTATGTAAAAATAATATAGCAAGAAATAATGTTTATGAAACTTTATTAAAAGGCATGAATGATTCAAATCTTACAATAAAAATTATAATAACTAAAATCAAAAACTGTTTTAATTTATTGGTTCACTTGAATTTTCTATTTCAGTTTGCAAAGTTTCCATTTTGAACAAGAGCGTCTCTATTCTATGACAAGAGCATGCCAGTAATAAGCATGTGTGTTTGATTGTTAACTTTGAGCATGCTTATTTATTAGCATGCTTAAAATAAGCATGCTAGTAATGAACAAGTGTGTACAGTTGTTATGGCATACTAGTTTTGAGCACGTTAATGAGCATGCCACTAATAAGCACGTGTATCTGTACCTTAACAGACATCTAACATGTTGTTTATTATGTTTCTTTTTTTTACAGCTTATGAGGCCTATTTACGAAACAAAACACAAAAACACACGGGCTTGACATAATCAGATAGGTAGACCATGTATTGTAATTTATGACCTCGCCGAGAATCGAACAAGTGTCATGTTCACTGGACTACGAGGGAATAAATGTAACGCCTAATGAATACATGCATCACTTAAAAGCAATACAGGGTGTAACTGGAGCTAGTTCATAATGCTTAAGAAAAATTGTTATTTGTTATATGAATTAAGGGTAGTGTATTATGTATTGTAATATTATAGAGGGTTATTTGGAAAACATTTATAACCTCGCAGGACTATACTCCTGCCTTGATTATGAGTCGAAAATGTTCAAGCTATTATGACCTAATATCAATAGTTAAGGAGATATGCGACATTAAAGTTTGCATTTTTTTTTTCAATATTTCAGACTTACTTTTTGTAAGACGTTGGACTAGCATTACGGTAAGTTATATCGAGTATGAAAAATTCATTTCCTTTAATACAAGTCAAATAAAAAAATAAAAACCTTTGAATTCTAATTGGAAAACATTCCAATTGAAATTTTTTCAGGGTTTTAATCATTTTATTTAACTTGTATTGAAACAAATAAATTTTTCGTAATTGATATTAGTTACTGTAATGATAGTCCAACGTTTACAAATAAATAAGTCAGAAATATTGAGAAAAAAATGCAAACTTTGATGTCACATATCTCCATAACTATTAATATTAGGTCATGATAGCTTGAACATTTTCGTCTCATAATCAAGGCAGGAGTATAGTCCTGCGAGGTTATTAATGTTTTACAAATAACCCTGTATAATGTATTGTAATATGTAGAATATGTATTTTTGGGTCAATTGGGGGAGTGTGGTAGAGTGGGTGAGAGCAGTGCGTATTGATAGTGTGAAAGTGTGAAAGAGATGAATGTATGCGGCAGGAAGTCACTGTCACTGGCGGTCGCACAGAGAGATATTGGTTATGAATAAAAGATATAATTACTGTACAAGATCGGTGTATTGGATTTCTTCTTGTTCTAAAAGAAACTATAATATACTCAGGAAGTGAATACATCACACATATTAATATTGATATTAAGTATTATTGATATTATATACATCAATTGATTTTTTTCAATACAAATGTAGTGAAAACTAAGTTTACTTTTATTAATTATATTAATAATGTCATCACAAGGTTATTTTAATGTTTTTGAAGAAGAATTTTATACTTATTATTCAATAAAAGTTACTTTCATGTCAGTCCAACGTTTTATAGAAGATAGGACAGAAATATTTAAAAAAAAATGAAGTCACTTATTTTTAACTAAGCACGTAAACATGTGCGGAGTGCCCAAAAATTGAATGCATTTATGTAGTCGGCAAATAAGTCATCTGGGCGCGCAACTTGTTGCACAAAAGGTACAAAATCACACAAGGAGGTCGTTTTTATGCTAATCGATCATCATCAATTAATAATTAACTTGCTAATTGCAATAAAGTAAATTTCGGTTTTTTAATAAATAAAGTATTATAATTTGTAATAAATTACCATAACTATTAATATTAAGGCATTACAAAATTTCCGACCCGTAATTCAGGCAGAAAACAACCTGCAAAGTATTTTGGAATAGCTCTGGGAAACCCTCCATATATCAAAATGCATCAGTGTGGTAGTGATGGTATTTTAACCGATGATACACTAATTTTTTGAGATTTGTATCTGATTGCGTCGACACTAAACAATAGTCATATCTTAGTTACCAGTCATCGGTACAATCAGATACAAATCCCAAATAACTTCACTGAAAATAACGGGTTAAAATAACCGTTTGACCGTCACTACACTGCGGCATAAAGAAGCCCTTTTTCTTGTCACCTGTTATTGTCTTCTCCGTCGTCGCAGAAGATGACCATCCTCTCGCCGGTAACCCTCTCGATGCGCGGGTCCGTGGTCAGGTTCAGCCCGAAGGGCAGCTGCACGTTGCGGGGCTGGTGGTCCACCAGCTCTTCGGCGCGACGCTTCTCCACCACGCAGTTCATGCGGGACCTGGAAGGAAAGAAACTCGTCAATAAAAATAAAGTAGCGGTTGGAAGAGCGTAAGAGAGCAACTAAAAACTCGGCTTAAATTCAGAATTTGCGGAACATGAAAAGATGGAGGGTCATACGTTCAATGATAATAATTAAACACTGTTACATAGCTGCAATTAAAGAAGGAAAATATATATTTTGGAGAGCTTAGAGATTCATAATAATAATAAAAAAAAAAATTTAAAAATTATTAACATTCAAATACCATCCATAACCTCCCCACTCCTTTCCATTCTAACCCGACCTCCTACCCCCGCCACCATTACATACATCAAGGCGCGTGCAGTGGGAACATTGAAGCGTGACTTTTTTGTGAACGTATATTTTGGAAAAAAAATAGATAACAAATATTTGTGCTACAGATTTTTATGATATATCAAAATATGAATATCTACTATGACAACAATTGTGATAGAAATATTACGAAATATATGTTGTATTTCGATTTTTTTCCAAATAATTGGTTACGTAATAGTCATGCTGCGACGTTCTCACAGCACGCCCCTGCATACGCCCAATCCCCATAAATACTGTCTGTAATTGTTTTTACTTTAGTTGAAAATATATTATTGATAAAGAGAGTTACTAACCATAAAAACCAAGTTTTTATTATACTCCCTTTCTTTGTAAAATATAACAACAATTAAAGACGAATTAAAACATATAACATAACACTAAACTTACAGTAATTTAATATATTTCTAAAATGTCAGAAGTTTTGAGCTTTGATAAGACACTTCATGCTTTGAAGATTAAATTCTAAAAACATTGTCAGTCAATTTAGATTTTCGATATTCGTAGTGAAATACCTATTATGTATACCGACGGAGTAATTCAAATTTAGAAAATATTCCGCGACGTCATCGGGCCGCCGTTGCTAGTAATCAAACTTTTGTAATGATTCCAATTTGAAAAAACTATTAAAAATTTGAAAAATCCAAAATTATACTATAATTATTATTATTTTTTAACGAAAATTTGACAGATCTTCTTATCGTCGCCACGAGTCTGCTTGCAAATGTTCAGCTCGATTGGATCACGGAAAGGGGGTCAAAAATCAATCCAAAGTTTTTTTGACGGCAAGCCGGCAAGCAAGCAAGCAGACGCCACGAGTTAATATAAAGAGAGTAATAAAATATATAGTGGAAAAAAGTGTTTTTCTTTACAATTCTTTTGTTCTACTGAATTTGTAATAATCATCACTACACCTAGGTAAATTACCGCACTAGATAAATTCTTTCATTTAAAATACTGTATTCCAAGATATACGCCATATTGTTTGTACTATAAGCACGGTAGACTCAATTATAAACTGAACTGCAAGAATACACGAAGGACAAATAAAATTGAAAACATAAATACAACACAGAGACTGGACAAAACAATACGTAATTCCAAAACTGCGTATTTAACAAACTATTATACAGATTAAAAAATTAAATGGGACAAAAAATATAGAAAAAAATTATTAAAGAAATATTACAACGAACTGTGAATTATGGTGATAACTTAATTTAATGTATTCTTAATATTTTATTATAAATATTTATGAACAATTACGTAATTTATTCTTAACATATACCGTAATGCGTTTTGCAAGATGTCTGTAAAAATTTATATGAAGACAGATCTTTATTAATAAGCAATACAAAAATAAAAATGAGGTTTATCAAATACCCTGTTTCATGTCGTATGACGTGTGAAGAGAAATAAAACCATTACAAAATATATTTAGGAAATTTGCACAAACATCTTAACATTTTTATTACCAAGCGGCAAGTTTCATATCCTGCTTACTTCGTTCAATATAATTTAAGTGCCCAACAACAAATTAAATTAAAAATAAATCTGATAAATCACTTTGGAAGATATACAAAAAATCTGTGTACCGAAAAATGTTCGTAGCAACAAGTCTCGAACCCGTATTGCAGGTTTTCCAAATGGTATTTGAGAAGCTTCTATTTAAAAATGATCGCTTCTAGCGTGAAAAAATAGGTATCTAACTAACTAACTTTTATGGTATTTCCCCAAGAACACAGGATCTATAACAGAACTATCTTCCAGCATCTGGTTAATCTGGTCATGCCAAATCTTTCACGACCACGACACCTTCTGACGCAGTCAACACTGCGTCGTATGTATATCTCTTGTAGCATACATTTTTCGTTCATTCGCTCAACATGCCCAAATGACGTAAGCACCATTTTTAAAATATTTTCAGTATGTTGAGATTAGGTTTACATTCTTCCTAATTTGTTCATTCTATACGCTATCGTGAATGGATTTGCCACACATACGCCTTATTAATCTCATTTCCACTACATTCAGTCCACTTTCGTTCATCTTTTGCTAATTCCAGGCTTCACCTAGTAGCAAATATATAAATCAATATTTTATGGTAGTATAACAATGGTTTCATTTTTAATGCAGTCAAGAAGCAATTTAACTTTCTTGGTTCAAGTAGTTTATTTACGTTCGCATATTTCACCACAATAAAATATGATAAAATTGACTTTAAATTTAATTTATTGGAAGATATAAACGTGACGAAATCAATTGAAACAAGTAGTTATTTGTTTTATGGAATAAAATGGAAAAATGCCCCCTACTAAACCTAAACCTTCTAACAATCCACACCCATAACAACGATAGTAGGCTATGCACAATTAAATGATTAATATTTGATAGTATATTGGTGATACATTACTTATTATGGCAATCGATCATTAAACTGGCTGATCTAATGACCAACTAACCTTTTTTTTTTATTTTAAAAACCCGCGTTGCATTCTACCGCCAAATTGTTACGTGTAAATATCACTGGATTGTCGAAGTTCGTGCGTGTCATTACTCCCTTTATATTAACTCGTGGCGTCTGCTTGCTTGCCGTCAACAAAAACTTTGGATCGATTTTTGACCCTTTTCCCGTGATCCAATCGAGCTGAAACTTGGCAAGCAGACTCGTGGCGACGATCAAGAAGATCTGTCAAATTTTCGTTAAAAAATATTAATAATTATAGTATAGTTTCGGATTTTTAGAAATTTTATTGGTTTTTTCAAATTGGAATCATTTGAAAAGTTTGATTAGCAACGGCGCGGCGGCCCGATAATGTCGCGGAATATTTTCTAAATTTGAATTACTCCGTCGGCGTAATAGGTACGTCACTACGAATTTCGAAAATTTACAAAACAATTGGTTCACAGATGACAGCAAAATTGGGTTTTTTGAGAAAAAATCAAATAATAATGTATTTCTTTTAGATTTCTGCTTAGTTTTGAAGAATTCTACATTACTCAAATCTGATTCTGACTAAATCATTTGACGCTGGAAATTCATAAGGTACGATATTGATGATAATTGAATCTATCAAAATCTTGCCATCTCAAAACATCTGACATTTTAGAAATATATTAAATTACTGTAAGTTTATGTTATATGTTTAGTGTTATGTTATATGTTTTAATTCGTCTTTAATTATTGTTATATTTTACAAAGAAAGGGAGTATAGTAAAAACTTGGTTTCTGTGGGTTACTTTTTTATTTTGTTTATTAAGTTTGGTATATTATATATAATATAAAGGTATAGAATTTTACTAGGAAGATTTTAAACACTAATCATGATTGATATAAAGGTCAATTAGCAACAGATGTAAACAATGAATTTCGCAGTTCGTGCAGTTATGTTCAACAACCACGCAACAGGTGTCGCCTTATCTCTCGGTCGAGCGAACACAAGAAGCCAAGCCAAGCCAAGCCTGATAAGCGCCGTATAAGGCGCGGCGTGCCGAGTTTAATTTATTAATCAATTCAACAGATAATACCCGAGCGTTGTACAATAAATCAACCCATACATATTTATACTTTTTGCGTAATCATTGATAATGGGCGGTAGGTAATTGCTTTTCGAAACAATGCATGGGCAACTTTCAATTATGCAATCATATTATTTTATCAGACTGGCATTGCGGTTACCAGCACGCAAGGGCAGCCAAGGATGTTTGTATCTGAAAACCTTCCATGGCAATGTTTCCCTCAATTTCTTTACATTTCTATTCTGAACAGTTTCATGCGTTTTTTCATGTGCCCAAACGATATTTGCTTGATGTAAAAAATTCTTAAATGCAGAATATTTTGAGTTTGTTCAAATCTTTCAGAACACTGCTGGATTTATGTCACAGAGACATTATTAATCAATTAATGTATATTATAGATATCACAGAGACGAAACTGTATTTATTATTTTGGGTGTACATAGGACTTATGACCTATCTTTATGGTATATTGTTACTTTAAGTATATTGCTCTCAAAATTCCGTAAACATTAATTGTAGATTTTCTCATTAGCGACATCTGTGGGGATTTAGGGGAATGAAAATGGCTTTGTACAGGCCGCATAGAAAGGCGCTTACAACTCATATGTGAAAGCTTTCCACACAATTTGAACATATATACAACTTCCAAAAAATGAATAAGCATGGTATATTCTATCATGGGTGGAAATGACGAATGTTACATTGTGTAAAGTGATCACTTAAGCCAACCATAAAGATAGGTCATAAGTCCTATGTACACCCAAAATGACTTCTATACCTACTTTCCCATAATAAATACAGTTTCGTCTCTGTGATATCTACAATATACATTAATTGATTAATTCTTAAATGAGTGAATGCTTTTATTCAGAATATTTTTGAGTTTGTTCAAATCTTTCAGAACGGTAGTACTGAATTTCTTGTCAAAGAGACATCATTAATCAATTAATGTATATTATGGATGTATATCGCTTTCTAAATTCTGTAAAAAATCAATTGTGGAAGTCTCATCGAGCGACATTACCTAACGATATCAAAAATAATTAGCGGCATCTGTGGGGATTTAGGGGGAATGAAAATGGCTGTCACAGGCCGGTATAAAAGGTTGTTACAACACACATGTGATGTATGACATGCAAATCAAAATATATACAACTTCCAAAAATTAGTAAGAGATGGTATATTATATCATGGTGGAAATGGCGAACGTTACATATGTGCAAAGTGATTACTTAAGCCTACCAAAGATCGGTCGTAAGTCCGATATACATCATAAATGACTTCTATACCTACTTTCCCATTGAAAAATAAATACAGTTTCGTGTCGGTAAGACATCCATAATATACATTAATTGAATAATTTTATTTTTACTGATACAAAAATAATACAGTGAAAACATTATTGACAGTACTGTCAAGTGCAGATGCACAAGTACCCAACTGTAGACAACAGGTATCAGTTTATTCATGTGCTGCAGAACTATGTTTTTACTTAAATAAAATACTAAATACACATAATTTTCTTAAGTTATTCTTTATTTTTTTTATAAAAATTTTTGATCGATTATTTTGTTAAATAATCTAAGAAATTATTTAATTTTATAAAGTACTTTGTCCTTGTTTTCGTTGTAAAAGCATCTCGGCCCAGATTCGTGAGATGAGGGGCTCATTTCATATTTTTTATTTATTTTTTATTTTTATTTTTATTTTTTATTTATCTTTTATCTCACAAGGAAGAACCTGTGCCGAGATGAGCAGCTGAACAGTATAGTGAGAACAAAAAGTAATAAAGATATAAAACAAAATACTATATAACTATAAGATTAATTTATTGAGTATATAAATATAAAATGTGGATAAAAAGAACAGAATATATTGTATAATACAAAAGCAATAGTGAAAGTAAAGTAATATATATAAAAAATCATATGCGTGGATAGTAACAAAATGTATATATAATAGCAAAGTTAAAAAGTATATTTAGGTATATACCTATATAAGAAAATTAAATGAATGATCAAGTTTGTGTTTACTGGGGTATTATGCCGTGTTGTTACGACCTTTCGGGCCGACGTTTCGGATCCCATTGCAGGGTCCATCACCAGGGCTGATGTGTTGTCTTGAATGTTGGTGTTGTGGTTAAGTAAATGAATGTTTGTGTATATTAAATAGTGATAAGAAATGAAGTTTAATGAGAAATAAATTATGACCTGTTTTCGGCAGTTGGGTATTTGTGCAAATGCAGGTGACAATAATGTCTTCTCGAATCTTATGTATATATTTAAGCTCATGACAGATAAATAATAGATCTTTGAGGCGGTTTTCATATTACTAATAAAATAATCAATAGATCTTATAAGGTTTCCCAATCGATAAAATAGGAATTAGATATTTTTAGGAACCGAATCCCTGGAATAATTTAAACCGATTTTCCAAGTACACATTTCCAAATAACCCTGTATACACAAGTGTGTATACAGGGTTATTTGTAAAACATTAATAACCTCGCAGGACTCTATTTCTGCTCAAGCTTGTTCAAGCAACCATGGCCTAATATCGACAGTCATGGAGAAATGAGACATCAAAGATCGATATTTTTAAATATATTTCTGACTTATTTTTTTGTAAAACGTTGGACTATCATTACAGTAACTTATATTGAATATAAAATAAATAATAAAAACCTTCAAATTATAATTGGAATATTTTCCAATTGGAATTTCTGCAGGGTATTTAACATTTTATTTAACTTGTATTGAAACGAATGAATTTTTCGTAATCGATATAAGTTACTGTAATGATAGTTCAACGTTTGTAAAAAGAAGTCAGAAATATTGAAAAAAAAAATTTGAGCTGAGCTTAAAAGTAATACCAATGAACAACTTAAAATTATCTATTTGTTGGTTAATGATATTATACGTAGGAAGGGTCGATTATAGTTACTACCAAAATGAAAATTCAGTATACAAGTCAATAAAACCATGCAGTAAATTATTAAATTATCTATAGGTCTGCCATCCTGTGATTTTTAATATGAAATTAAGGAGGCCGTGAGACAAAACTGTAACTTGAGTGGCTTATTGGTCTTGTGGTTAGGACACTCGCTTTGTGATCCAAAGTTTAGGGGTTCGAACCTCACTCCAGACAAGCAAGATAGTCCTATTTTCATAGCACAAGCGTTTAGCTTAGTTTGAAAATAGTAATAATATTGATGTGATACGTATTCTGTGTTCGCATGACTATTATAAAAAAAAAACTTGTAAGAAAAACGTCAGAGGAAGAACAACACCAGATATCAAATGTTTGAAATGTTAGAATTCTATATTAGAGTGAAAATAATAAAAAGAATTTATGATAATTTTTGTAAAGATTAACTCAGAGGTAACAAAACAAAGAGTATAGAACACAAAGGTTTAAAAATATGAGAAATAATATCGAAATACATAAGTGAAAGGCCTTAGTGAATGTTCTTTGTGAAGAAAAGTGTAAATTAAGAAGTGAAAAATTTACTTTCAGAACTATTAAATAATTAATAATACCAATAATACGATTATTTGTCCATGCAACATGATTTACACATATGCAATGAACTTAATTCACAAATAAATAAAAAAAATCGTTATCAATGATTCAATAATTTTTCAGTACATTTCGTGGCTACACCATTTTTTTTTTAATCTCCTGTTTAATAATCTCCATCAATTTTACCTCTAGCGGGAAAACCAATGATGGGAAAAGATGGAGGGATAGCTGGACCTCGTCATCCCAGGAGACGCAGTTTTCTGTAGTGCAGATCAACAGATCTACTAATAGAAAAAGAAGGATATGAATAATTTTACCTCTGGTTCTTCTCGATCAAAGCTCCTGCCAAGTCATCCAGGTCCAGGTGAAGAGGGAGAGTGATCCTGATTGGCTGGTGGCCGAGCTCAACGGAGGACTCTTCTGACGTGTCGTCCGAGTCGGAGCTCGAGCTGGACTCTGAGTTGGAGTCAGAGCTGGAATCTGAATTGGAGTCCGAGTTTGAGTTGGATTCCGAGCCTGACGCGAGAGACGAGTCAGAATTTGCGGATGAATCCTCTTCTGAATGGTCGTCCAGAGACTGAAAAAATGAAAAAAGACGTATATTGAAAAGGATTATTTATCCAAATCATAAAAAACCGCTTGTAACATAGTTTATAAAATAACTATATTTTAAAATAAAATAAAATATGACAAAAAATAATGATATTTAACATACAGTAAACATTGTAGAAACATCGCAGTTAAAAGAAAATGATTGTTTAAACCACTATTTATTGATAAATCGACATATTTCGCGGCCAATAAATATACCTAAATCTAAAAAAAATATATATATTTAAGGGGATTGAATAACTTACACATATGAAAATAAATTTAAAAGTTAGGTATTTGCAAAATGGGATACATTTTCTAATTTCAGAAATTTCTCATTTATCTGCCTTTAATTCTGTAGTATTTGTTTGTAAAATTTCTAAACCCGCGTTAATGTCAAAAAATAGTTTATTTCCAAAAAACGTTTGGCAAATTCAAATGTTTATTTTTTGTTTATGTCTATAGTTCCAACTTGAATTTCTGACATACAAGTTGATTTATCCATAAATAGTGGTTTGAATAAAGTTTTTCCTTTTAATAAATAATTAAATTTTGCTTAAAATTGGTATAATTCAAATATTAGATAATTTATCATCACAACGTTAAAAAAATAGTAGCAAAACAAACATATTGAAATTCGTTCTCTATATGATTTAATTATTATCCAGATCCTACTTCACCGAAAAAGATCTGGATCAAAGTCCCGGTAATATGACGAATTTCAAAAGATAAATTTCTTAGAAAATTTTGAGTTTGTCCAAATTTTTCAGAACACAGTAAATCCCAATCAAAAATAGATATCTCATTAGTGACATCTATGGTTAATTATGAGGAATTAAAAAGCTTTGGATGCCGGTAACGCTAACGATAATTACAACATAAATGTGAAACGGGTTGTAAAACTTAAATATATATACAAAACTTCCAAAAATTTGATAGATGTGGTATTTTATCATGGGTAGAAATGGTGAACGTTACATTGTATAAAGTGGTCACTTAAGCCAGCCGTATGATAGGTCCTAAGCCCTATGAACGCCCAAAGACTTCTATACCTACTTTCCAATAAAAAATAATAATTTCATCTCTATGAGACATCTATAATTTATCTTTTTTAATTTCTTATTTGTACCTTTCTAAGTGATGTAGGTTTTCTGTGTTTAAATAGTTTAAAAAATATACACATATTTCTAAAACCTGTTGATGTCAGTTTTCAATGCTAGATTACTTCATTGAAAAATATAATATAATATCGTATTTTTAGCGTTTCTTTGTATTTCATATTTAAGTGTGTTTATATAAACAATGAGTTATTAACATTTTTCAATGTCGCACAGAGGTTGCAATCACTTGATATCAAATTGCTTTTACTAAAAACAAACCAAGGTCTGCATTGCTGTGACGCTGGGAACCAAATCTTTGACCAATTTGTTTATTTTATAGATGCCCTTGAGAAATATTAAATATTAACCTACCTATGGCTGATTTTTTAAACCAAAATGGTTGACCAATGTTGTATCACTTTAACTTTTAGCCGAATGAAAAAGATATTCTGTAGCCGTGCGTTAATCCTCAGACTACGAACATGAATGGTCAAATACAATGTGATCTTAATATAGTGTACATATTTTTCATCGATTCGATTAGAGATGTACATCTACAAAAGAATGCTCAAAATATACTGAATAAATAGGTTTACGAACGAAAATGCTTTAATTTAGATGAATAAATAAAAAGAGGTATTTAAGACAGTGAAAATACGAAAACAGTAATATCTATGATTTGTAATGAGCTATACAGAGAAGATCCTTGAATTCCCCAACATTGATTTAAAGGTAAGGAAGAACTTCATCAAATCTATTGTCTGGAGTGTGCTGATGCATGGCAGCGAAACATGAACCATCGGCCAGAGCATATCTGAGCTAGCCGCCTTTGAGATGTGGTGCTACAGGCGCATGGCGAGGATAAATTGGTCAGAACATATCCGAGACGACGAGGTGTTGAGCAGGGTGGACGAAAAGAGGCGGCTCCTGAACAGAATCGCCCAACAACGAGCAATTTGGATAGGCCATAATATAAGGCATCCGGGCCTGGTTTTTAACATCGTCGAAGGAGATGTTGAAGGCAACAATCGTAGAGGCCGCCCGAGATTAAGCTACCTAGACCAGAATATCAGAGATGTGCGCTGTAGCACCTACCGAGAAATGAAGAGGCTGGCAGGTGACAGAGAGGAGTGGAAAAATCGAGTGCTTGTTGCAGACCAATCCTAGGATTGCGACCAAAAGAAAAATACATTGAAGGTGACCCACCACATACCCTGGGCTGTTTTATGCGCCGAAGCGTCCATATCAGCCCAACACATTCGCCGCCTGGTTGGCATTATTTTATGCTAAAGCGTCCTCTCCGCCCGGCCTTGCGTCCCAGCATTACAAGAAGCAAGACCAGGCGAGTCGGTCGCGCAAAACCTTCAATGTCCCATGCTAAAAGTCTTTATTTTTAAAAGAGGTTTTACAAAATTACAATAAAAGAACATCTATAATCTAAAAATACAACATAAGAACACCCGAGGAGACATCGCACGGGACAAAAATAAATCAACACCCCTCCTTGGAGGGAAAGGGACAAAACAAAAATAAAAACATGTAGCACTTGTGCCAGAAAAGGTAAAACCACCGGTATGACACCGATCAGGAGAGACAACGTAAAATTGACAAAATATGATACAAAACAGAAAGATAACATGGTTGTGCAAATAAAATGGAAAATAACGATAGAAAACACAATGAAATTAACAAGAATGTAAAGAGAAAATAGAAGTAATAAACAGAAAAAGTGAAATTGCAAGCAAGATTATTAAAAAAAAAACAAAGAAAAACCAATGTAGGGCAGCATGGTCAAGGGTACATCAGGACCACTGAGCAGGACCCCTCAGGATTTCCCAACGGGTCACCCAAATTCCCACGAACACTTTAAAAAGTCTGAAGTTATCCTCACAACTCACAAGGTCGGCATTTGTAAGACGCCGATCCGTTCCATGTGGCCCATTTATGCCCTCAATCAAAGCTGCACTTGCATCCCTCATCAATCAATCAATCACTTGCATCCCTCATCATCAAAAATACAGAAAATAATCGGATCTTGCATCTCAAAGTGCAGAAATTTTCATAAATCGGGGCTCTGGAAGAAGGAAGCAGAAAGCAATTGTTTGGCCCATCTACCATAGACCTTAAAAATTGATGAACGGAATTTATTTTTGTTGTTCTTCTTCTTCATCTTAAGTCCTGTTAACCTGTTGTGGCTACTACTTTGTCCTCTTGGGAGTTGGACTGCCTGTTGTTCCTCCATCTTTTAGAAAGTCGTCCTGGAGGTCTGTTTCCATGGGGTGTTTGATCTCTTCCTACTTTTGCGGCTCTGGAATCTGTCATTCTGCTCATATGATCGTTCTGGAACCGTTTTCTCTGTCCTCCCCGTCTTTAACGTCCTCGTCTTTGGATCTCCATGCTACGAATCCTATCTCGGAGGGTTTTACCAGATATATTTCTTAATATTTTTATATCACTGCTGCAGTGCACTGGTTCGGATGATGGTTTTGGTTCGGACAGTGTCAGCCATGATGGACACACGATCTAAATTGGATACAGGTTTTTTAAATCCATACCTCACTCTGGATATTCATGTATTTTATTCATTTTCCCAGATCACATTCGGCTTTTTGTGTTTGCTTTGATTTGTTTGTGTTTACTTTTTTTAATGTTGGAAAATTGATATCACAAATAATCCTTACAATTACGCAGGATTGATCCGAAAATCACGTGATTCCAATCGAATCATGTAAAGTGCGCCGCAGCGTTAACACTGCGCCGTAAGAGCGCTGCAACTCCGAAAATAATAATTATGAATTAAAAATTCACACATCGGTACTCGATCGTATCGGACCTATTGCCTTGTATACTTTACTATTGTTAACTTACCTACTCACACGTTCCACGTGCCATTAATTCATTATTTCTCTTATATAATTCATGTGATGGTGAATTAAAAAAATATATTTTATTCAAATAAAACCCATGTATCTTTTGCCTGTGAACAGAATTAAAACGAAGATTATTCCCATTATTTTTTTAGACATCTGTAATAAATAATTATCTGCGCAATTTACCACGTCAAACCGCCAATATTATTATTAACAAATGCAATTATCACAGACTCAAGCTTCAAGGATAAAAATTTATATCAGCCATCTCAATAGACGAGATATAAATTGTATTGAAACGTTGTGAATTGCTAACTGCAGACAAGAAACAAAGCGATTTTGCAACGAGTCAATACAAAAAACCTCTTAGAAAAGCAAATGGCGTTCCGATCCATTTCTGCGGAGATAATAACCATTGTATTCCCTCGAGATAATAGTGTTTACGATTCACAACTGTTACTCGGCATTCTAATACCTTTTTGTATAATTCAATCATTTTTGCAAACGGACGCTATCGCTTGAAAAGAATCGCTCGGCTGTTCCTATCGCTTTTTGTAACTCTTTTTTAACAATTTATCAATTGATAGAAGTGAAACGATGATAATGAACAAGAACTAAAGGCCTACTTTTAGTCGTTTTGACTTACGCGGGGAAAATTTGTGGCTCTCTTTTGCGAACTATTAAGTGTTCTTATCGTGTTGATTCTGTGTGTCAACTCAGCCACCGACAAGACTTAGAATAGACGACTACGTCACGCTGGTAAGTGCCGCCATTTTCGATATACAAAGTACTTGTTTGCCTAATCGACTAGTAAAAAGCCGACGCGTAGAAAAATAACAAAAGCCTTGTAGGGTTAAAAACATTAGAGATGTAGCCTTGGAGAAGACTAAGAATGTTCTTAGGTTTTCACGGCCACTCAGAATCTTAACAACACGGCATAATACCCCAGTAAACACAAACTTGAAGATTGGAGAAGACTGTTAATCTTAGTAGATGATGCTAAAATAGATTAGGTGTTGTGTTAACATAAGTAGAGTACACTTTTTTCAAATTTCAATATAGGTATGTGCCATAAGTAAAACAAATTGTTTTAAGGTTATCCACTGCATTGGAAAGAAGATTTCCTGCTGTACAAGACATTGTGTTCGCTTTAATGTTACATTAATTATTTTATTACATTACAGACCATTAAAATAGAATATCAAGTAGACAAAAGTGAGCACTTTCGACAACTCCTTCTGTTCGCAGTCAATCGACGGATAAATAGTTTTTATTGCAGAGGCATCGAAAAACTTGTAGAACGTTGGCAAGAAGTCGTAAATAATAAAAGAGAATACATTATTGACAAATTTGTTATAATTTTTCGCTTTTGTATACTCTTGTCTTCTTCATTTAAAAAAACGGACAAAAGTATTGTTAACACGCAATAATTATACGAGGTTTAATAAGAAAAGATACAGAATTTTTGAGGAAAACAAAAATTCTGTATTTGTTCTCCAATATAAATTTTGTCACCTTCAAAGAAGTTTCCATGAGATATAATACACTTATTCCTATGTTTTTTATAGTATTCGAAGCACTTTTAGAACGCAATCTTTGGTATAGCTCCTTCAGCGATTCTCTCGTCTTTACCTATTCAATGATTGACAAAACTTCATCCTTTCAGGAAAAGAAAAAAGACGAAGGGGTCCATGACCGGCGTATACCAAGGCTGACCTTTTACGATAGCCAACAATAAAGGACGCATCTAATACAAGAAGCCTACAAATATCAAGATACGTCACAGAGAAGCGCAAGAACACAAAAAAAAATATTGACGGTAGTAAAAATCTACAAGCATCCTCAATAATGAACCAATTTTAATTGATTTTATATATAAATAAAGCAAGTATATAACAAAGCCCAAGGAAAGCATAACATATAAAATAAAAATTTAAACAATAATAATAATAATATATAGTGAAAAGCAATAGCACAAGCTTAGAAAGTCATAATATAATAAAAATGTTGCATAACAGTTAGTTATCTCACTCAACCAACAATCAAAATAAATACGAATCAATTACTTAAGTCCAATTTGACAAATACTAGCAATCTTTCAATATTAAATATTAAAATAATTATAAATTATATAATACTAGCTGGTCGTACCCGGCGTTGCACGGGTTAAGGATTAAGTAAAAAATAAGTTTGTGAGGGAAACAAAGGGTCCGCTGTTCTCTAAAAAACAATGTTTCCATCTAATTTTAACATAAGTTATTGTAACATAACTGTAATACTTAGATATATGGTATTGTAGACTTTTTTGTAGATATTAATGTCTTCTACTATAAAACTGTAGTACATTACTTTGCTCTAGCGCAGCGTACGCAATATAAGGTTTTTTTTTCTTAATTTTTTCACACGTTGGGTTACACTATCGAAGTTTTCATACGGATCCCTAATATTTTTGAAAATATTCTATAGCCTATGTTCATCCGGGATAATATAAGAATCTGAATGTGAAAGAATTTTTCAAATCGGTCGAGTAGTTTCGGAGCCTATTCAATTCAAACACACAATCAAATCTTTCCTCTTTATAATATTTGTTTAGATTATACAAGATCCTAGGCCTAATTAAACAGCAATATCGAATAAAAAAAATAAAAAACAAAGTAGCTGTAAGACAATATAAAAATTGTTTTCTTCAAAATTGAAAAATAAATAAAATAATGCATATTCAGGGATCCTTCTACTGTACAGTGGAGCCAATATTTCAAGTTACGCCACTGTTCAGAATACTCCGTCGGGTACAGACAGATTATCTGGGATCACACGATTCTGCGATTATTTTACACAGCAAGAACTTCACATCCATAAAACACAATCACGATTGAAGAATTCAGCCAATCCGAACTCACTATTTTTCACAGTATTTAAAAGCAAACAGCTAAACCTATTTTTTTTATGAACGAACGATCCTGAATTACTCAACGCAAAATTACACCAGAGAGTCGCCGGTTTTTTTTTTTCAAACACTTGCACGCACGGATGTGACACACTTCCCAGAAAATGTGAGATGAGAAAGTGACATGGTGACTATTTTTTTATTCAGCACCGGTAAAAGTCAAACATACTCGCAGATTTTTTTTTTTAAATTCGCATGTTCAAAAAGTCACAACATACATACGCAAAAAAAATTTAGTCAATCAATCAAGTCAATCAAAAAAATAACACAATACTGTAACGAGGCTAAAAAGAATGCACCCCTGTCAAGTTACAGTTTGAAATGGTCATAACAGTATGGAAGAATCGAGAATACAACGTTCTACGGCTTTCGGGAAGCATCTGAAACATTCTACAAGAACTTAGAAGCCACGAAAATAGTCACCTAAGCACTGGAAACGCCTAGAAGGTTCGATACCAGCATTCGCCAGATATAAATAAGACGCGCGCGGGAGTAAGGATGTTGTTGTTTTAGCGTGCTTGACAGCGAAACTAACGCGAAGGCAGCCGCGGGCTGCGGAGACCATGGTGGCCAACCGAGCGACAATTCGACAGCAAATAATCTGCAAAAGTTCTTACATAACGAAATAAACCGAAGCGAATAGTATGTGCGGAAATTGGATGGAATGTTATAGTGAATATTGAATAAAGTGTTAAAGCGTTAATAAAGTGTATATTAGTTTGAGGAATAGCGTTAAATTTAATAGTGTTAGGTGACTGTAGAAGTAAAACGCTAAGCGAACGTTTTCTAAGACAAGAAAACTCAAGCTTGTGAGTTTTTGTAATGTTTTGCGCAACAGTACAGCGTAGCCCTTTGTAGAATGAAAAAGGTATATTCATTACGTCAAAATTGACGGAGTGTGCAACGTTACGTAATAGGAGTCAAAACATGATTGCCACGATAACGAAAACAAATGCGTCCCTCGTAGACTAATGGGCATATGATACTGACGTCTCACTCCGAGGCGAGGGTTCCGGATTTGATTCCTGGTGAGGTCACAAATAATCTGTGTGATTTACTCTTATAAACCTGGCTGTTTTGTGATGCGTTTGGCTTCAATAATAGGGCCTCTTGGCCTGTTGAAAAGCAGAAGAAAATAAAATATTATATATGTCTCACAAAAAGGAAGCTATTAATATGGGAAAGTTGGTTTGGAAGTCTTTGGGTATTTATAGGACCTACGACTTATATGGCTGGCTTATAACTAACCAATCCACCCATGATTTATCAAATTTTGGAAATATATGTATATGTTATTTACAAATTTCGTTGCTGCTGACTGTATGACTTTGCTAACGCCATCTGTGGTTGGAATTTGTCATCCCCATGAACCAGTACATAGATCTAATAAGATATCTATTTTTGTCTAGACGTGTATATAACATTCATTCAAATTACTAACACGTACACTTAAATACGTCTAAAATTATTTCAATTTTCAACTCCTTTTTTAAAATAATATAGAAAATAAAAATAATTAAACTTAAAAAAATTTAAAAAAAAACAGAATAGTAGACAAGCGTCAAAAAAGTAATAAATAACTAATATTTAACATGTAAAAAATATATTTTTAAATAAATGATTCTGCATCAAATTAGAAAGTAACAATTTGCATAGTCGCTCCATCGTTGCGAAAAGCTATAAACATAATTTATGTGTATTATTTACGATGTTTCTTATCAATATAATATCGGAAAGTTCTTGATTTTCTAAAACGCGTAAACACAGCAATAAGCTTAGAATGATCTCCTAAACCCAGCGAAGCGTTTCACTGTTTCACGCTGTATACAGGGTGTACCAGATAATTTATTTATCCTCCAATCAAATTGTCTATTATAGCTTTGGGGTGAAGAGCTTATCAAAATTATTCCGTATATATTCAGCAAAATCTTAACTCTCGACATTTATCACTCAACAACACTATGGAACACTCTGGAATCGTCTAAATCTCTCGTTATCTCTGGAGCGCTCCACGAGTCTCTCGAAACGGCTTGGCAGATCATAAAACCTCGAATGATGAAAGTAATGTAATTACCTATATTACAAAGGCGTCACGTGACTCGAGTTTAGTCAGAGTGACGTATAACCGGAGCGATGTTAGCAACGCAAGAACAGGGTGGCCGTCGTTGTTGCGAATCTGCGAGTACTTACGTGAGCCATTTAAATAACGTGCGAAATTGAACAGAACATTCAAGAAAGTGATCGATGCAGTAAAATCAGTTCATTCCAGACTTTACCGGGTTTAATTCGTGTAATTAATTGATAGGACGCTCTCCTGATGGCGCTGAATGAGACTTCAGCGAAACGTCGAGATTAACGCGTAAATATGTCCAACGACCGTAATAATAACCTTAAATATTTTATTCTGATTCTTTCTAACACTCCCAACTATTATCGTTTTAAATGATAATTCCATTTTTACTTCCTTTCTCCTAACTCGTGGCGTCTGCTTGCTTGCTTGACAAAAAAACTTTGGATCGATTTATAACCCTTTTCCCGTGATCCAATCGAGCTGAAACTTTGCAAGTAGACTCGTGGCGACGATCAAGAAGATCTATCAAATTTTCGTTAAAAAAATTAATAATTACAGTATAATTTCGGATTTTTAGAAATTTTAATGGTTTTTTCAAATTGGAAACATTACAAAAGTTTGATTACTAGCAACGGCGGCCCGATAACGTCGCGAAATATTATCGAAATTTGAATTACTCCGTCGGTATACATAATAGGTACTTCACTACGAATGTCGAAAATCTAAATTGACTGACAAATGTTTTTAGAATTTAATATTCAAAGCATGAAGTGTCTTATCAAAACTCAAAACATCTGACATTCTAGAAATATATTAAATTACTGTAAGTTTAGTGTTATGTTATACGTTTTAATTCGTCTTTAATTGTTGTTATATTTTACAAAGAAAGGGAGCATAAAAAAAAGTTGGTTTTATGGGTTACTTTTTTTTGCATGTCATCTAGTGAGTGAATAAGTGTTTTTAGCCAGTAAGTTGTTTTGAGTGAAGCACCCTTGAGGTGAGTACTCACGAAAATGGCGCTATACAAATGATCCAAATATTATTATTATTTGATCGTAATGAATCATAAAATATTGCAGACTGAAGTTAGTACATCCTGTGCGCCCGAGAACTATTTGCTTACAGCGGATCCGCTTTATAGAAAGGTGGCTCTGGTACTTGGTAGGCGGTAGATGGTAGATGGTAGCACGCTCCTCCGAGGAGATGTGCAACCAGATCGTGTCTCGTGATTCACGAACGGCAGAGTAACGAGTATCGGAGGCTGCGGCAACATTATGGACCATCACGCTCAAGAGACAGGTACCGCGGCGTCCCCTCTTTGAATACCATAATTTGTGTGTCATTAATATCCGCAGATACGTGTCTTGTGTTATTTAAACATGACGTACGTATCGCTGAACAGATACACCAGCTTTGAGATGATAGCTAACACAGAACATCGAAAGGAAGCAACACAAATAATACAGAATATTTTGAATTTTTTCAAATCTTTCAGAACAAAAAAAGGTAAAAAGGAATTTAACAAAAAATTGGAAATAATATTTCCTGGCGTATCCTAGTGTAATGCAAGTATTCGGATGAATTTCATTACACACAATAAAGTATATTGCTCTCAAAATTCCGTAAAAAATCAATGTAGATTTTCTCATTAGCGACATCTGTGGGGATTTAGGGGAATGAAAATGGCTTTGTACAGGCCGCATGGAAAAGGCGCTTACAACTCATATATGAAAGCTTTCCACGCAATTTGAACATATATACAACTTCCAAAAAAATGAATAAGCATGGTATATTCTATCATGGGTGGAAATGGCGAATGTTACAATTGTGTAAAGTGATCACTTAAGCCAACCATAAAAAGACAGGTCATAAGTCCTGTGTACACCCAAATGACTTCTATACCTACTTTCCCATAATTAATACAGTTTCGTCTCTGTGAGATATCTATAATATACACTAATTGACAAATAATACTATTAAAAGCATTCGCAAATAAGTAGTGTATTTTTAAATTTTAGGAAGGTAATAGGTCTTTTCATATAAGCTTGCAATTGAGTTGGTGTGGGTACAGTACGTGATAGTTTTCTTTATTTTTCTTATTTACAATCAATTATAGAATATGGGATCACGGCGTGGTATCTTTTAAAACTAACATTAAACCCGTTAAAACTGCACAATCTCTTATTATAAAAGTTAATCAAAAGAGACCAAAAGACTACCCAATATAGCAACTAAAAAAATTGGCGTCTTGAAAATAGATGACTTATTTAAAAGAAATTCAATTTTCCAAAAATACAAAAATATTGTATACAACAAAAAACAATTGCAACAAATGCACAGAAGGCCAAATTTCCATTCCAACATGTAATACTGCAAATATGCAGCATCACTTTTCCTATTTAGGTACAATATTTTGTTATAAACTTTCACTTAATACAAAAAAATAATTTTTAGCAAATTCAAAAAGAATAGAAAGTTATAAAATTGTAACAGTGGTGTTAAATTTAACTCAACGTGTGTGCATTACAAAGTTTAAATTAATACAATCAATAAACTTTTATACTGAAATAATATTAATAGAATTAATATTAATACAATTGCTTTCTTTGCGAAGAAGAAATAATATTAAATCACCCATTTCTTTCGGAGGCGTTCAGAAAAAGTTTGTGTAGATTATACTATTCGTACAACATACAAAAACTTTTTATACACCAGCACTAATTAATCGAAGATTATTGTTTCACAACGACCTTCACCTTTTAAGGCGCCGCGATTAATATTTACGGCAAAAAAAAACAGCAGAGGAGCTGCAGAAAATGCCTTCGAATTTTTTTTGTATTAACCACAGTTGACAAGAGAGTGAATTGGGTAGGAGGATAGAAGCCGCAAGTCAGGTAGCACAATCCCTGTATCATCCTAAACTTAGAAAAGCGGAGCTCAGCCAGCGAGCAAAGTTGGCAGTCTACAATCAGATTTCAGGCCAACCCTCGTGTACGGCCACTAGCACTGGATCTTGACCGAAAGAACCCGCTCAAGGCTACAGGCTGCCGAGATGGGATTCTAGGAAGAATAGTAGGAGTTAGCAGAAGGGACAGAATCAGAAATACTCACATAAGAGAATGTCTCGAAGTAGAATCCCTATTGACGTTTATCGAGAAATCTCAGTTACGGTGGCTGGGACATATCTTGCGGATGCCGGCAAATAGACTGCCAAAGCGAATATTCCAGGCAAGACCAGAAGGCAGAAGACCAAGGGGCCGTCCTAGGAGGAGCTGGCGGAAGCAGTCGGAGGACTGCTGCGAAGATTGCAGCTAAATTGGGCTGACGTGGAGAGGTTTGGAGAAGTTGGAACCTTCTATGCGGTGCAGGGACCCCGACCCAAAATGATCAGAGATAGAAGAAGAAGACTACAGTTGACAAAATCAAATAGATTTTGATTAATAATTTAAATTAACTCTAAAAGTATGTTAAGTTGTTTTTGAAAGTTTAAATTGGTCATTATTTAGAAAATTACCATATCATTTTTCCGCAGAGCATAGATTTACTCAAATTCATATAGTTTAATTATTATTTACAACTATCTCTAGTATATCTACAGTAACCTCGATCCTACATTATTTCATTACACTAACCTCATTGCATTCTCGGACGTACTACTTCTTTGTCGACTCCATATTTGCTAATTAGTTTTTATTATTAAAGGAGTGTGTAAGCATTGAAACCCCTTTCTGAATTGCTATCCGAGGTTCCAACAGCAGTTGTAGTTCCATTTACGGAATACAAAGCGCCATTAACCTTATTGTCGGAAATACATTTCTTCGTATCATCTTCTGCATACTTAAAAAATTACCGGGTACTTTATTAACTTATTTACCGGCGGAACTAATGAATGACATGCAATAATGGCGATAGCTTAACCGGAGAATGGAGTAGGTTAAATATCTTGGTACTTCCTGGTACCTACCTGATACCTGATACCTCAGGAATGTGATAAAAAGGAGTAACACGCGAAATGCTCTCATACACAAACCAAAAGAATCAAGACAGGGTAGAAATCCGAGAAGTACATTGTACGCGACGCGAATTCGCCGCATACATAGGGAATGTCGAGAATATGGTCGGGAAATGGAATAAGGAATAGGAAGGTACGAGAAATGGACTGTATTGGTCGAGAAAGGAAGGGACGTTTCGAGTCACCTTTGTCTCTTGGCGCTCTTCCAGATGTCACCTCACCAAACAATCGGTTTACTCGGTTGTTTACCAAGGAGACGAGATGAGAGAATGTTTATAGGATGCACAATTAAACAGAAAACGAAAATTTACAGAGCAGGAGGCGAGAAAGTGTCCTGTCGCTTTAACAACGAGATAACAACGAGATAACGAGACTTGTCGAAACGAAAGGTAAACTGGTACTGTTGAGGATAGGATAAATTTCGATAGAGACAAATCAGTGTTGCCATATAAATGAAAACAATATTCTGTAAACGAAAGAACGTGTGAAAATTAAATCTATCGAATTACTGTGTCTAATATCAGGGATAATTTCCCCGAAACATGTTGATAATTTATTAAATAAGTAGTTTTTACGAATTGTTTTCTTATTATTTATATAAATAGTATTACTATTAACATTATATTTAATTAATAATATAAATAATATCATTTTACAGTTATTGAAGAAGCAAAACAAATCCCTGAGACAATGAAAATCCGGATTTTTTTTTTATTTTTTATTTTTTTATTTATTTATTTATCTTCATCTTGTTACATGACAGGAGATGGAGCCGCTCATCTCACTAGGGAGAACCTGTGCCGAGATGAGCAGCTGAACAATATAGTTAGTAATAATTGCATGTACATATTCGGCCATATAATTGGACAACCGTTAAATACCATATCTTGTATCTCGACATGTGCTAAGAATGCCAGAGGAACGAATACCAACAAGAATCCTCCTAGCAACCCCGGAAGGACGACGGCCGACAGAAAAATGTAAATGAAAACAGAATGGTCTAGACTGGTTGAATTCTGCAGAAGCAGCGCAAGACAAGGAAACATGGAAACACCTTGTCGAGTCTTTGGGACCCCCCCCCCTACTAGGGCAAGAGGAAGAATATGATTATGACTATTAATTCAGCGATTATTCTTCTACTATACAAGGTTATTTGTAAAACATTAATAACCTCGCTGGACTATATTCCCACCTTGATTATAAGTCGAAAATGTTCCAGCTATTATGACCTAATATCAATAGTTAAGGAGATATACGACATCAAAGTTTGCATTTTTTTTCTCAATATTCCTGACTTATTTTTTGTAAAATGTTGGGCTATCATTACAGAAACTTATATCGAATATGAAAAATTCATTCCCTTTAATACAAGTCAAATAAAATAATAAAAACCTTCGAATTCCAATTGGAAAACTTTGCAATTTTAATTTTTTCAGGGTTTTTATCATTTTATTTAACTTGTATTGAAACGAATGAACTTTTTATAATCGATATGAGTTACTGCAATGATAGTCCAACATTTTACAAAAAATAAGACAGAAATATTGAAAAAAAAATGCAAACTTTGATGTCGTATATCTTCATAACTATTGATATTAGGTCATAATAGCTTGAACATTTTCGACTCATCATCAAGGCAGGAATGAAGTCCTGCAAGGTTATTAATGTTTTAAAAATAACCCTGTATAAAGATTGTATATAAAAGTGAATTAGTCTAACTCGGTATGATTCTAATTCACTGCTAATTCCTCATCTATAAACTAAATATTCGTGTAATTCTACCATTTTTATATATTCGTCATAGTTTGGTACCTATATTTGCGTTGTATATTCTAACTAACAACAAATTAAAAATTTATAAAATTAAAACTTTTAGTTTTGCAGATAATAAAGCCTTACATTCTGTATAAACCTTTTATTATATTATTTATGTGAATATGACATTTTAAAGTTGAGTTTAGTGTGACCCCGAGATTGTTCACAGATCGAACCCTTTCCAATTTTACATTACTACGCAACAATTTTGCAGAATAAATTTAAAATTAAAATAAGGTGCATTAAATTTCAATCGCATTGATTCGTTTTAAATGTTTTCGAGTAATGGCTCAACTGCACTATTACTCAGTAGCGTGCAGTGGGTATAAACTTAGGTTACGCTGTGACTGACTATATATATATACACCTATATTAAAAATATATATATACGCATATACCTATAAGGGTATATACATTTTTTTTTAAATTTTAACCGTCTACAATAAACTATTTTGAGTAACTCAATCCACAAAAATAACTGCACTATAAAAGAAGTATTGTAAACAATATTTCATAAATAAATAAATATTTTATATAGGTATAGATATTACGGCAAAAAATTCCAATATATTTCGAAGACGATTTATATATAATCAAATCGGGAACAATACTAATTTCAGATACCTATACGTTTCATTTCACAAAAATAAATCAAACATTTTATGATATCATAATATGACAGATGGTATTAATTTTTATTTACATCACCACAGACAAATAGAATTTACACCGAAAGTTTTGGGTAGAATTTGTAAAAAATAAAATTTCTGCGATAACGTGCGCGTTGTTTTCACCTGGCATAGGACATTTCGAAGAAGCACGCTAAATTTACTTGTCTATTACACAAAACTTGCAGCCTTAAAAATACACGGTTTTTTTCTCGACTTGACTACATCTATGGAACAAATTTGTTTGGCGAGATAAATGAAGAATTGACATGAAGTTAAACACAGAAAAATAGGAAATAAAACTTCTAGCCGTAGGACGAATTACGGCTAGAATTTTAAATCAACTTTTTATTAAGATAAGGATTATTTAATTAATATTTGTTTCCCAGAATCTTTACTAATGCACAGCTTTTTTGCTTATATGCGCTGCACGCCACTGCTATTACACCTGCAGCCAGCAGTTACCCGATACAGGTAGGGTAGGTACTAGATCGCCGCACAAAGAACGGGTGAAATTTCATACGCTTTAGAGCGTTCAGTGCGGCGCTATAGGACTGCAGGTAGATGCAAATGAAACTGGACCGCTTCTCAGCATCCGATCTCGTAGGCAAAGTTGCCCTAGATCGCGGCGCGCTGCGGAGTATTCACCGTTACCACACGACTCCTACAACATCATTCGGACGCCTGAACCGGATCGAATGATTCTGCTCATTTCCCATTTCGACCAAAAGTGCACCGACCCGTCCTCGTGATCATTGCGTCATTTGTCAGAGGACGTCTTGTATTACACTAAGGGCCAGCGACCGCCAGACTTACGTTATAGTATCGAGCGTGAAATATTTTCTGTAGATGTGCACTTTTGATGAGGGATGCAAGAGAAGCTTTGATTGAGGGCATAAATGGGCCACATGGAACAGGTCGGCGTCTTACAAATGCCGACCTTGTGAGTTGTGAGGATAACTTCAGACTTTTTAAAGTGTTCGTGGGAATTTGGGTGACCCGTTGGGAAATCCTGAGGGGTCCTGCTCAGTGGTCCTGATGTACCCTTGACCATGCTGCCCTACATTGGTCTTTCTTTGTTTTCTTTTAATAATCTTGCAATTTCACTTTTTCTGTTTATTACTTCTATTTTCTCTTTACATTCTTGTTAATTTCATTGTGTTTTCTATCGTTATTTTCCATTTTATTTGCACAACCATGTTATCTTTCTGTTTTGTATCATATTTTGTCAATTTTACGTTGTCTCTCCTGATCGGTGTCATACCGGTGGTTTTACCTTTTCTGGCACAAGTGCTACATGTTTTTATTTTTGTTTTGTCCCTTTCCCTCCAAGGAGGGGTGTTGATTTATTTTTGTCCCGTGCGATGTCTCCTCGGGTGTTCTTATGTTGTATTTTTTAGATTATAGATGTTCTTTTATTGTAATTTTGTAAAACCTCTTTTAAAAATAAAGACTTTTAGCATGGGACGTTGAAGGTTTTGCGCGACCGACTCGCCTGGTCTTGCTTCTTGTTATGCTGGGACGCAAGGCCGGGCGGAGAGGACGCTTTAGCATAAAATAATGCCAACCAGGCGGCGAATGTGCTGGGCTGATATGGACGCTTCGGCGCATAAAACAGCCCAGGGTATGTGGTGGGTCACCTTCAATGTAGATGTGCACTCGGAACAGTGACCTCATCAAAAGTGGGAGGAACCTCGGACTCTTAAGGGAGTTCGTCCGGACGAGGGTGTCGCGTTGGGAACTGCTTTGTCGGTGATCTGCTGATATAGGTCGACCACAGTCAAAAGAAGATTCCATGACTTTGTCCGGTAAGAAGAAAACGGGGAAAGTTGCCTGGCAAGCCCGTACTACAAGCCTCAATATGATATTCCAAATAAATATATATTAATGTGTAATATAAATGTCTCACAGATACGAAACTGTAGTTTTTATGGGAAAGTAGATATAGGAATCTTTTGGGTGTACATAGGACTTATGACCTATCGTATGATTGGCTTAAGTGATCACTTTACACAATGTAACATTCACCATTTCCATCCATGATAGAATATACCATGCCTACTAATTTTTGGAAGTTGTATATATTTGAATTACATGCCACACTTTATTTATGCATTGTAACAACCTTTCCATGCGGCCTGTACAAAGCCATTTTCATTCCCCTAAATCTCCACAGATGTCGTTAATGTCACTAAATGAGAAAATCTATAATTGATTTTACGGAATTTTTGAAAGCAATGTACAAAGCAATTATAGGTCATAAGTCCTATGTACACCCAAAAGACTTCTATACCTACTTTCTCATAAAAAACTACAGTTTCGTCTCTGTGAGACATCTATAATATACAATAATCTCTTTTATTGCAGACTACGACACAGTTTCTTTATTTATTTGTATTTTATTATAGTTGTCGGACCACGACACATGTGTACTTGTAATTTTACTGTTTATACTTGTTGATTTTTTGTTATATTTTTCTTTTTGTTTGTTGTTTCTTCTTTGTAGTGCTAATAAAGAGTTTGTTTTGTGGGTGAGGAACAGTGATTGGAATTTTGCAGGCCTCTCCTTGCTGAGCCGTCCTATACACGACTTAGCACGGAGATGACCATTAGAGAAAAAAAATTCAACCTGGCGACGCATGAGTAGGACCAATATGTCAGCTTTCGCTCATAATACGGTCTTGGAAATACGGTGGGCATCTAATCACTGTAGATGTGCTCTATGTTAGGCAAGAAGATATGGTTATTATGAAATTTGAGTTCGGGGGATCTTGGCGGATAACAATTAATCAGGTACAAAAAATGTGTAAGTAAATTATTTCACTTCTTCAATAAATGAGTTAATAAGTTTCAAAAGATAGCGATGGTTTCGTACCGAAGTGATTTTGTACGCTAATATTAAGACTAAAATATTAAAAAATATATTGCATGAATTTTTTTTTAACTACCACGCGTATATTTAAAAAAATTTTCGGACAAAAAAAATATTTTTTACTTTTTATTACTTTTAAATATATGCGTGTTTTTTTGATGTTTGTAGAAATCAGCTTTTTCACACAAATCTTCTTATTTCTTCATCCAATATCCAAATATTAAAATAAGATCAATATTTTCATTATAATGATAGAAATATTGATAATTCTCAGAAAATTTACGCATACGTAAATAAGTACGTCTCGCATTATTTTATCTTAATCTTAGGATGTTATAAAGATAGTCGGGGGCTATGTATCTCTCTTAGTGATGTATTATTATATTTTTTTATTTTTAAAACATACTTGTTAGGAGAGGAACAGGAAGTGTTAAATAAGAATTGACGTTCTAGATGAGAGCCGTATCACTAAATGATCTCCCGGTAAACAATGTTCTTCCAAGAATCGATCTTGCTGCTAATATGAAAGTAAATGACGCTAGGGTTCAATGTTCGCTGTGTTTTGGTGCCATTCTAATTCGATGTGTGTCCAAACACGTAACAAGTTTTATAATTCTGAGAACGCTGTTTATTAGCAGCATACACATCACTAGTCAGGTGATTTAACGGATGATGTGGCGTTTCCATTTCTCAAGATCTGATGTATTTTTATTACAACAAATCTATACTAATATATAAAAAGATGAAGTTTGTAAGTTTGGATCTCCGAAACCACTCATCCGATTTCAAAAATTCTTTCTCCAATATTTAGAATGAACTTTCTTGGTGAACATAATTTATATATTATCCCGTTAAAATAGAAGAGCTTTTCGTGGTGACCTATTTTAAAACCAAATTTAATTCTTTCTACCACGGACATTTAGGGTGGACATAAGCTATATATTATTATCCTTTTTCGTGGTGACCTATTTTACAACTAAAGTCGACGAAAAAATGGTCGAGCGATGCGTTTTTTACGAACGCTGCCTTGTAAGAGATATTTAAATACTTTCTATAGAGAAGTTGTAGTACTTAAAAAGTTCTATAAAGAAATCCTCGACATTATATATCTATACGTGAAGTTTAATACACAAATTGATAAAATATGACTAAAAATTACTAAAAATCTACGTTTGCGATGCCGCGCGAAACATAAAAACATGTTTTCAGCATGGTACAATGAGTTGAAATAATTTATATAATAAACAAGAAAACAGTGTGTATAAATTAAAAATTTGTTGAATTATCAACACGTTTTGGGGTTAAATATATTTGCCTGATATATTGACGCGCTTTGCTTAAATTGCTCAGGTTCGCAAAAAAAAATTCCGGGGTACCGGTAGTACCCCGGTACTACCGGTACCCCGGAACGGTAGTAAAAAAAAAAAGAAAGTAAAACTTCCACAATCGTAGGCCAAAAAACTTGAATAATAAAGATTTAAGTGGAGGAAGGGACAAAGAAAGATATAACAATTGTTGCAAAAACTGAAAATGGTTTGATTTCTGTGTCAAAAATAACATAGAGAAAAACAATTACCTACGATGAAGACACTTGTAATTGGGATAATGGGCATAGTCTTCACTGTAATGTTTATTATCTGAGTATCATGTACCCATTATCCTGTTAGTGTCTCTGATAAATAAAAAATAAAAAATAAAAAAATAAAAAAATAAATAAAAATAAAAATTTAACGTATCAAACTTTGATAAATTAATTATTATGAATTAATTGATTAATTAGTGAATTGATTCATGTATTGTCATTGAAAATATGTCTGTGTGCAAAATTTCAGCTCGATTGGACTTTAGGAGACGGGTGAAATATCGATTATAAGATTACGTCCAGAAAAACAGGTGAATCTAATATTAGCACTTATTTTATAAATTTCTTTTCTTCACATCAAAATTGACGAAATGTACGATAATAACTGTCAAGACAAACATGATTGTTAAGCCAAAGACAATAGATTCGATAGACCAAAAATACGAGTAAATACATAACTACCACCAGGTGTAGAACCTGAATAAAAACTAGAAAGTGCCGGCAGACTGAGGTACTAATTACGCCAGCAATTTAATGTTAATGTACTCATTTTGATCTATACACGTTAGTGTATTAGTGAAACGTGCATTATTTTCCATTGAAAGCAACCATGTGTTTATTTGCAACAGATTTAAAATATTATGTATTTCGGTAAAATCTGCAAGATGAAGGCTCTTTAAAAAAAACATATCTTTAAAATAAAATATATTTTTAATCCTCATATTCCAAGGAGCCAAATGAAATATTGTTTGGTTTTAATCGTACATTATGTAAAAAGAATCAATGAATAGATAATAAAAAGAACTAAGAAACAGACAGTGACATTCATAAGTGTGTACAAAATATAAATACTTTATGAACATTTTGAAGATAGTATGATTACGCTTCTCATGATAAATAATTTATTAGTAATTTGCAGATCAAAATTATAGCATACTCCACTTTGAAAGTACAGAGTATGCGGGTTCCAAGGTCAACGCCGTGTATCGTACGACAAAGTAGCCGTCCTCGGCGCGACTCTGAATTGATAATTTTGTTTTTGGTAGACGTGTATCGAGCGTTCAAGCGACCGTTAGCATTTTTTTAACAATAGCTTCTTTATTTGAGCCTGAAACATTTACTTTAATTAAAATTTTATTTTTAGTGACAGAATGCTGGATATACAATACAAATCAGTCCACTATCCCAATTACAAGTGTCTTCGGCCTGCTCTAACAATATACGTACGTACATTTAATGCATCAATACAATGCGGTCTAGTAAGAATTTTTAAATAAACAATCGAAGAAATCGTGACGTCACTATGACACAGAAATCGATTTTTACAGAATATTGTTTTTCTTTCTTATGTGGCAACACTGATTTGTCTCTATCGAAATAAATCCTTCCCACCATAGTACCAGTACCTTTTCGTTTCGACAAATCTCGTTATCTCGCTGTTGAAGTGACAGGAAAAACTTTCTCGCTTCTTGCCCTGTAAATTCTCGTCTTATATTTAATTGTGCATATAGACCCTACTCGTTTCATCACCGCCGGACAACGGGATAATCGCGTGTTGGTGGCCAACCGAGTGATGTTTGGTAAGTTGATAGCTTGAATGGACGCTGAGAGACAAAAAGTGAGTTAAAACGTCCCTCCATCTAGTAATTTACAGTCCACTTCTCTTAACCTTCCCAAATCCTAATCCCATTTCCCTCCAAATATTACCCCTTAAGGGCCCTGCACACATTGGCCCAACCTCGGCAGAGCCAACGTCTCGGCCAACCTCGCAAAATGGCGGACAGCGATTACACATTAGCCAACGTATCGGCCGACCTCGCTTTGGCTAGAGCGACAGGGGCGCACTGGCACTCTTGGGGGCCCTCGGCGAGAACTAGTGAAGAGGCCCCCGCATTTTATGGAGATGTGCAATATCAAAGTTTGCATTTCTTTACAATGTTGAACTATCATGAACTATCATCATTACAGTAACTTGCGTAGATTAGTAAAAATTTATTCGCTTTAATACAAGTAGAATAAAATGATAAAAACCTTGCGAAAATTGGAAAAAGTTTTTTTTACAAGGTTTTTATCGTTTTATTTAAGTTTTATTGAAACAAATAAATTTTTCATAATCGATAAAAGTAACTGTAATGATAGTTCAACTTTTTGCAAAAAATAAGTCAGAAATATTGAAAAAAGAGTGCAATCTTTGATACTGCATATCTCCATAACTATTGATATTAGGTCTTGATTGTTTGAACATTTAACATAGGCAGGAATCTATCGGCCATCTTATAATTTTCACATACATTGATTGAGCTACTTAACGTGGGTCAGGGGGCTATGTGCAAGCAATTTCAAATACGTGGCTTCAAAGCCGTAGCTGCTAGTAGGCCTATTTTTTATCTATATCAAAGGTATAAGTTAAATATGTAATTGACAAATACTATGTATACTGGAAATAATCACGCTATTTATTCAAGGATTAATATTAAGCTCTTTAAAACATTAATTTATCCTTTAGTACCTGCACTAAACCATCATTTTTTTCTTAAGTTCATCGTAATGAAAATTAAATTGCCACTTCATCGATAATTAAATTCTTACTTAAATTAATACTTAATTATATTTATAAACAAAAGATTAGACATTAACTCCTGATTCAAAGTTGATCTAAGCCTATTTTTTATTTTGAAAAGATCTGCTCAAAAGTAACAAGGAAGAGTTATTTTCTGGTTTGTGTCTTCTGGCCGATGTTTCGGATCCCATTGCAGGGTCCATCATCAGGGCTGATGTGTATACGGTATAGTACCCCAGAAGACACAAACCAGAAGATTCTGAGTGGCCGTGGAAACCTAAGAACATTCTTAGGGATTGGTTAATATAAACTTATAAGCTATGTAAAGATTAGTAAAGAGCCCTGATTGAGATAATTCAGAAACAACATAAAAAGCGCACGCTAAACATCTAAAACCTTTTTTCTCACTAAATAGTGAACATAATTCTTTTC
Organism: Agrypnia vestita; assembly: GCA_016648135.1. Lineage (NCBI taxonomy): Eukaryota > Metazoa > Arthropoda > Insecta > Trichoptera > Phryganeidae > Agrypnia > Agrypnia vestita. The sequence goes on along the minus strand of JADDOH010008926.1, from coordinate 2,328 downwards.
TTGCAATTCTAATTTATAATCCTCACTCTTTTCTACATCATGATTCAGCTTTGGCTTATCTTGTTCATTTTTGTCATTTTCATCCCATTCAGTCTTTATGAAAGTCTCATATTGGTCTACAAACTGCTTCAGCTCAATTACTAAATAACTTCTGTCAACTTTAGACAGTTTAGCAATACAACATAGAACTTTGCACGGCAAAATATCAACTTTTGTGATTTCTTGGAATTTTTTGGGGTCCAGCCAGGAACAGTCCATTAAAAGGTGGTACCAAAGTATAAACGGTAACCCGGGATTTATTTCTGAAGCTTTCTATGCTCTTAGCTTCTTAGCTCTTAAAATCTTCTTCCACTGAATATAAAATTGTTGCGAACTTAGCGCTCGATGAAATGGCTATCAGAAAGCACATCGAATATGACGGAGAAAATTATTACGGGTACGTAGATATGGGTACCGATATCAACGATGATGATCTTGCGGTAGCAAAAGATACTTTAGTGTTTTTTTTGACTGCCATAAATTCGAATTTCAAACTCCCATTAGCATATTTTAAGTGGAAGGAACTAACGGTCAATAGCGTGCATCTTTGATAAATCGATGTTTAGAAAAAGTTCATGCAGCTGGCGTAGAAGTAGTTTCATTAACTTTTAATGGCTGTCCCGTTAACATATCAATGGCAAAAATTCTAGGATGCTCATTTGACTATGATAATTTAAAGCCAACTTTTAAGCATCCATCTACAAAACAAGAAATTGTAATTTCTTTGGACGCATATCATATGTTAAAATTAATAAGAAATTGTTTTGAGAGTAAAAAAGTTATCATAGAAAACGAAAATAATGAAATCAATTGGAATTTTCTGGAAAAGTAAACTCTCTTTAAGAAAAAGAAGACATGCATTTCGGTAACAAATTGCGGCGGCAACATATTAAATGTCATAATCAAAAATTAAATTAAAGTATGCAAGTCGATTATTTAGTAATAATGTTTGACCTCAATGTCCGGCTCAAACTGTCCGGCTCGAGGACCAAAATGTTTCTACCAAATCCGGGCCAGACGAAATATGTTCAATCCTCAGACTAACATTTCTCTTCCCGTGATCGGCTTTGAAAATTACTAAATTCACCGATTCTAAAATTCGCGCGAGTGAATTAAAACAATTTTATAATATAGATCAGGTTTAAAAAAAGACAATTACACGAAAACTGGCTTTATCAAAGAATACACGAGTATCAAAAGACATAGCCACGACGAAGTATTGCGTTGAAAGAGTCAGCCAATTCATCGATAATTTTCCTTTTATACCTGTCACTTCATTTATCTTAAAACAAACATCAGAACTCCCTAGTTACATTTTTTCACGTACTATGTTTTCAAATTTTCTTGATAATAATAAATAAAACACATTCTTTATTAATTCAAACAAATATTCATATAAAATCAATTCAAATTTATAAGACATTTTTTTTTATATAAAACATTGCCAAATCGTTAAATGTATATTTTGGTGACGAAACAAATAGTGTAGCGCCATGATTGCTTTAAGAAACCAATTTGTGTTGAAAATAAAGATTAAATTTTTTATTTTTTAGATATAGCCAAAAATTATTATCATGCAAATTATCAACCGTTTTTTTTTTTTGGATATTTAGATTTTTTGTATTTTATGTAAGTAGATTTGTTTTAAAAATAAAATTATGATTGTTTAAAAATAAAAATTAATGAAAAATTATAAATTATAAAAAAATACAAACATTAATGCCTTTTATGGCGGTCATAACGTATTTCTTCTAAATAACCCGTTATTCCACTATTATATAGGTAATAAATGTATAAACATCACTATTAAAGATAACAAATATTATTGTATAAAATACATTAACGTACTAAATAGCTACGTAAATACTAACATAATAATTTATTTATTTGATGCACTAGGTAGTCATGACGTTTGGTCTGCAGATTTTTGGTTCAAGCCTTGTTTCAGAACGCTAGCAAGTTTTTTCATATCACAGGTACATATTATTTATTTATAATTCAATGATTTATATAACATTTAAATAAATTCCGCATCTACGATTATAATAAGTAATTTCAGCAGTACTTTCTCATTAAAAATAACACCGTTTTTTTTTTTATAAAACATTAACATTCATTAAATAAATACAGTTTGACAAAGTACGGCCCTGTTTCATCGTTTACGCCTATTTCTCCCACCGTGCGACCCAAAACAGTGTTTTTTGTATCACTTTTTTTGGCGATGGATTACGTATGCTATTCGACTTTATACGTGTATACATATATATATCTATATTATAAATACGCTGA
>JADDOH010008925.1:0-11161 GCA_016648135.1 Agrypnia vestita | reverse complement strand
TGAACTCAGTTATCTCTCTTCTTCCTTCTTCTTTTTTTATTCTTGGAGATCTCAATGCTCACTCTCAGTCATGGGGCAGTGCGTTTTGTGATCGATCTGGAACTAATATTATTTCAATCATTGACGATAATAACCTAATTATCCTCAATGATGGCTCTCCCACTAGGTTCAGTTCCCCGTCTCAACGAGCCAGTGCTGTGGATCTGTCTATCTGTTCCAATTCCTTAGCAGCGTCAACCAGTTGGTCAATACTAGGAGATCCACACTCTAGTGACCATTTCCCTATAATCCTCTCATTTGTCTCAAAATCATCCAAATCTCCTGTAAAAAGAGTTCCTAAATTTAATTTTAAAAAAGCAAATTGGAACCACTTCCGCGAACTCCTTGAATCCTCTCCCGCTCCCCTCCCTTTGCATATTACCTCTGAGGAAATTCAATCAACATTTTCTCAATTAATTTCAATTATCCAACATGCAGCAGACAAAAGCATCCCAAAATCAAACCCTAACCCAAAAGTCCCCGCCTCTCCCCCCTGGTGGGATGAAGAATGTACCCAGGCCGTAAGAAGGCTTAAAACTGCTATGTCTACCTACAAAAAAGATATGAGTATGGCTAATTACTTAGTTGTCAAAAAAACTCAGGCTCAAACCAAAAAATTTTTAAGGAAGAAAAAAAGAAAGGGTTGGCAACAGTTTTGTACTTCTATATCCCCCACTACTCCTATTTCTACTGTATGGACAATGATCCGTAAGTATCGCTCATCTTTTATTCCTTCCGTTAAACGGTCTTCCAACAATCAATGGCTAGGAGTGTTTGCTGACAATCTGGCACCTCCACATGTGCCTCATATCAGTGAATCTCCATCTTTAACTCATTTTTCAAGTCCCACGTCTTGGTTGGATGCTCCTTTTGCTATTCAAGAATTAACCTATCCTCTTCAAAACCTGAAAAATTCCTCGCCCGGGCTGGATAAAATATCCTATATCATGATTCAACATTTTCCCACCTCCACTTTAAATTATTACTTATTTGTCATTAATAAAATATTTGAAACTGGACAAATTCCTGAGGAATGGAAAGCCCAATTGGTTCTCCCAATCCTAAAACCCAATAAAGACCCAGATTTTGGATGCTCTTACCGCCCAATAGCCCTATCTTCTTGCATGCTGAAGGTGGTTGAACATATGATTAAAAACCGTATTGATTGGTATGCAGAACATAATGACTCCTTTCGTCCTCTCAATTTGGTTTTCGCAAAAAGAAATCTGTTTTTGACAACCTGAGTATTCTTACCTCAGATATTAGAATATCTCTTTCTCTCGGTAAGTGTACTGCAGCAGCCTTTTTTGACATTCGTGGTGCGTATGACAATGTGAGCCCTATCTTATTAAAATATAAGCTTATAAAACTGGGTCTTCCATTAAAATTAGTACAACTAGTCTTTAATATTTTATGTGAAAGGACGATCTTAATAGATTGTCCGTCTCATAAATTAATCAGAAATCTTTGGAAGGGACTCCCGCAAGGTTCGGTCCTCAGCCCCCTTCTGTATAGTTTATTTACTGCTGACCTTGAAGAGTCCATTCGAGAGATATGCTCCATACTCCAATACGCGGATGACATAGCAATTTACTGCTCTGATAAGGATATACATGTTGCTTTAAAGAAGCTTGCTAGAGCTCTCTCGGGGCTCAACTCCTGGCTTATCTCCAATGGACTCGAAATGGCCCCCTCAACAAGTCAGGCCATAGTTTTCTCAAGAAAACATCGTATTTCCCAGACGTGTGTCACATTTGATGGCTTCAGTATCCCACTCACCAATGAAATAAAATTTTTAGGCATTATCTTCAATAGAAAATTAAATTGGGCCTCCCAAGTAAACTCCATGGTCTCTAAGTGCGAAACGAAATTGAACCTCCTCCGTGCGACATCAGGTGTATGGTGGGGATCTCATCCTTTAACTCTGAAACTCATGTATAATGCCTTTATCCGGAACCATATAGATTATGCTAGTTTTTTGCTTGATCCTCTTCCGAAATATTTAGGAATAAAACTAGACAAAATTCAGTCACAATGCTTGAGGTTGATTATTGGAGCCATGAGATCATCTCCGATTAATGCATTGCAGGTGGAAACATTGGAGCCCCCTCTCGCAATCAGAAGGCAATATTTAGCTGACAATTTTACTTTAAAGTGTTTCAGGGTCCCCAACCACCCTATTCTTGCTATTTCTCAATCCCTTCTTGATCTCACAAAGTCAAGTGCATATTGGAAAGGCAAAACTCCTCCTCTTTTGACTCAGAGCTTCTCCAGATTGGGGAGTTTCATCCCTCGAGTTCAATCAAACCCTGTTCTCCCTATCTACAAATTTCCTTTTTCTAATCACATTTTTTCCCCTAAAGTCATTTCCTTGGGAATTGACACATTCACTCCTAACCCTAAGAGAATATTTTCTGAAATAATAAATAAAGAATGGTATGGCTGGACTCAAATTTTCACTGACGGATCCAAACTCCAGGCAACCGGCTGTACGGGTGCTGCGTTTTATTGTCCAAATGATGGTATCCAAGGTATATTTCAACTCCCTAAAGAGACATCCATTTTTACTGCTGAGTGCTTGGCAATCCGAGAAGCGCTAAAATCATGTAAACCAAAACAATCAAAGAAGTGCCTTATTCTTTCAGATTCCTTAAGTTCTCTGCTCAAAATTAAATCCAGCCCCTTTCGGCACCCTGATGATCAAATCTGCATGGAAATTCGGAGTATAATTCACGACCTTTCCTTGGATAAATTTGAAATTGTTTTGGCTTGGATTCCGAGTCATGTAGGCATCCCTGGTAATGAAATGGTAGACTCGCTGGCTAAAAATGCAATCTCACAGGGGGATGTCACATTTTCCACTATTCCAGTGAGCGATCTTTTCAATATTACAAGAAACGATGCCGCACTTCAGTGGCAGTCTCATTGGGACCTCACTAAAATGTCAAAAGGTCGACACTACGCCGCTATTCAGCCACTTATCCCATCTCGAGCCTGGTTTCACAGGATCAGATTGAGCAAGAGGGAGACTTCAATGGTTTGCCGAATGCGTCTGGGTCATTGCTCTATCCGCTTACACCTTGCAAAAATTCATGTTCTTAACTCTTCAATCTGTGAGTGTGGACAAGAGGAGGAGGATTTGAACCACTTGTTTTTCAATTGCATTTTAAATGTCCGTACTCAGTCCTTACTCCAGGATCTTGCAGATCTTAATGTCCCTTTCCCTACAAATATCCAGCTCTTGCTTACAGACTGCCGACGGGAAGTATTGAAAGTGTTACTACGATTCTTAGAGAGTAATTGCATTGAGCTGTAATGTTTATGTCGATGACCTATTGACTAGTTTCTGGCAATAACATCCTTTTACTGGGTGACAAGCCATTAAATTTAAATAAAAAAAAAAATAAAAAAAAAGATTTTCGGCTCAAATGAAAAATGGTGGCCCGTATCTAGAAAGTGCTCAGCCAATGCAGATTTTTCCGGGTGACCGAGTTTGCATGCTCTTTTATGCTCATCAACCCTCTTTGAAATCGTGCGTGCTGTTTGTCCCACATACACTTTGTCGCAATTTTGACAGTCGAGCCTGTAAACACCGTCGGTCTCAAGGGGATCCCGCTCCTTCGCTGGTCTTAAGAGGTGCCTAATGTTTTAAATACATTGATACTGGGTCGGCTAGCTCTACAAGTTACAGCTTACCTAAAATGAATATTACAAATAAATATTCATCCATCCTCACGTAGCCCAGCATAGCATTCTGCCTAATACCGCCTATCCCTGATCAGGCAATGTGGTTTATGATCGCTCCTTAACGTAGTTTTACAGTATCGACATTACCAGCATGACCGCAGAGTACAAAATAGTACAGAGATGAGCAAAACCCCTTTTTGTGCGAAGGGATTAGGACTCAGCGGAAGTATGTCTCATATATTTAAGACACATTAATACTGCAGCTAAATTATTTATTTTTGTATAGGGGAAAGGGGGGTAGCTCCGGCCAGTGGGTAGCCCCGGCCATAGCAAATAATCATACTTCGCATGACGTGAGCCTGCAGTTTGTGTGATCTCTTTGTACTTTTATGAGTCATTCTACAAATGCCAGCTCGAGCGTGATTGAGTGCATTTTGTTTTTGGCGAACAAGGACCGCGTGAAATTAATTATTTCGTATTATTGGATAAATTGTTTATTTTATGTTATTTACATATTGCAATACTATTCTATTTTGTATATTTATTTAATATATGGATCTGTTTTAGTCTGCTTTTTATTCAGAATATTTTTTTGACAAAAGTCAAGTAAGCCCGGCAATCAATTTTGGGGGTATCCCCGGCCACGTGTGCTGATGTTTATAATTCTTTATATGCTTAACCTCACAGTCAAAAATAATTTGTTGCAGTGTTACAATGCCTAAATTAAAAAAATAGAACTACAAATCGCGGGGATTGGAGTGAAGAAAATATGAAAAAAGCAATTCAAACCGTTCTTGACAAAAAATATTCTGAAAGATCTGCCGCTGAGCGATACAAAGTTCCTCGTACTTCTCTGCAAGATCGTGTCAAAGGTATAAAACAAAGTCGACAGATTACTCTCAAGTCAAAGTTAGGACGTTATCAACAGACATTTAAACCTGAGTTTGAAAGAAGACTTTGTGAGTATGTTATAAATCTAGATATTGACATCTTCACCTTATAAAAAGGAACTAATGACGAAGACCAAAGACCCCAAAGCTGTGGTATAGGTCAAAACAAATATGAAAATGCAGTTGAAAGGGAAGAAGGTTGCATCTGAGCCACATTCGCATCAGGAGACGGAATGCATCATTTGTGGTGAAACATTTGATGATAATTGGAGCCAATGCCACATATGTCACGACTGAGCTTACAAAGCATGCGTATAAATAATTGTAGATATAAATCCATCCAATTTGTTCTACAACTGTGATATATGTGTCGCCAAAAACGATTTGGTCACTAATTATGTAGGTGGCCGGGGCTACCCGCGACCTTAAAAAATACCAAATTTTGATTAGTATTTGAAGTGGCGTTAATTAGAAATTTGACAATATTTTGTTGAAGTTTTCAATATTTATCGTAAATAAATATAATGTTGATTATTTTTTCTAGATTTCTTTGTATTTCTCTTAATAAATATAGTCATAATATCCAGAACAAAATATTGGCCGGGGCTACCCCCCTTTCCCCTAATTAAGTCTGAAAAACAAAAGGTATTTTTTACAATAGATTTTTTTTTATTTCATTTCAAACCGAGTCTCTTCAGGTAAAAACTAGAGATGCACCGAAATTCGTTTCACATTCGGTATAGCCGAACTTCGGCAACTTTTACCGAACTTCGTCTTCGGCCGAATTTCGTTTAAATCCGCCGAACTTCAATTAAATCTGCCGAACTTCGGTAGCTTTTTAATTAACTAGCTTTTACCAGTTACTGGGATTACAACCTATTACTGGGATAAAAAGTATTCTTTGTGCTTTTCCAGACAATAATCTATATCTGTGCCAAGTTTCATCCAGATCCGTTTAGTCTTTCTGGCGTGATTGAGTAACAAACATCCATCCAACCATCTAAACTTTCACATTTGTAAATATTAAATAAGTAGGATTTAAATGAGAAGTGGAAGAGTGTAAAGAAATTTAATTTAAAATTAAATTTAGACAAAATGTTGATTTATAAGTACTTAAATAGGTAACGTGTGAATGGATCATGTTTTTTATTCTCTAGAAAAGAAACCACATCAAGCTATTCCCGCTCTCCCCCCTCCCTACCTACTTCCCGCAAGCACCAGAGCCGCTGCGATTCGAAAAACGAAGCCGCCACAAGAAAAAAAACAACTGCAACCGCAACCGAAGAAGAAAGTGAAAAAAGTGACCGCATACCTCTCGCCGTGAACTACCGCTAAATGTAAACCGAAAAATTTACATATTTGCGCGAGTGTTAAACTTACTATTATTTACGTAATTAACACCTCGCCGCTAGAAGTTTGGGACGATAAAGGGCCAGTTGTTTCAAGTTGGATTAGTAAGCGTTCTTTTAAAGCATAGATTTTTACGTTCTCCACCAATCAGACGATCCGTTTTCGTAAAAATCTATGCTTTTACCGAACGCTTTCTTTGATCGAATTTGAAACAACCGGGCCAAAGAAGAGACAAGAGCAGAACCAGCGATTCCCGAAGGAAGAAAGGTTAGCGCTTGCCTCCTTGTTCCCTGATACCCACTACAATATCTCCCAAACATCAAGTATCAACAATATATATGCTTTAATAAAATAAAATAATCAATTTTAATATATAATATTCTATAACATCTATCCAGAACTACGTTGTGCCGCTTAATTAATTAAAAAACACAGAGTCAATAAACAATTATTACACGTATTTTCGTGATGGCGATCTGACCTGTTCATCGGGCAAAAGCGCGCGAAATTTAACCGAATTTCGGCTTCGGCACATATTTAAACCGAACATTCGGCAGAACCCACATTCGGTGCAACACTAGTAAAAACGTCTTTTTGTAATAAAGCGCGACTTATTTACCAATACAACGTGCTTTTTAAGAGTATTTAGATTGGCCTTTTCATAATTGTTTCAAAATTTACTATTTCCTAGCATTTTTTTAATCAAGTCAAACGTATCGAAACCAGCCGTGTGCCGAGAGATTTTCGTTAGTTTATGTCTATACATTTTGGTGGTCTGTGAGCATAACCTCAGTCCATGTTTACTGCCAACTAGGGAGTGCAATCCCGAGTCGGGATTGTCCTTTCGGGATCCCTCGATATTAGAATTTCAAATCCCGCGGCATCCCGAATACTTTTGTGTTTTTTTTGTTTATAGAGCTGAATAGCAATTAAGGACAATGCCTTGCATTTTTATATCAGCAATTTTAATAAAATGTTTATTATTAATAATTTAATTACAGTTTATGTAGGTGTTTTTCCAAGCATCAATCAGTCAATGTAGTAGAGTAAAAACTACTAACTAGTAGTAGTTTTTATTACTACGTTAGGTTGATAAAATACAGCAAATATTATTCAAAGCTATTTTCATTATTTGAATGCGACACGAACATACGTTTTAAGTACTTACTAAAAGTTGTATACACAATTAAACATACAAAACATAAAAAATGCTGATCAATCCCGATAATCTCGTCCGATTTTTCGGTTCGGGATTGACCTCGAGATCTCGCGGGATCGGGATTGCATTCCCTACTGCCAACCCTCGGTGTAAATTGTTGCAATAAAACGCGTAGGTATCGTTTTTTTTGCGATTTTAAAGTTATCAACTTTGCGACCGAACTCCGGGCGATAAAAAGTTTCCGCGCGAAATCGTTTTGAACGAATGTTTATATTTTTCCGACTGTACAAATAAACATCTTCGCATCGCTCCGCGTCAGCTCGGATATGGTGACCCGCTGGTAGTACGAGTCGCGGCCGAAGTGATTCAGTTGCATTTCGACCATTTCGATACGCGGTGATCGCGGCAGCCAGAGTCCTCGCCATTTGTTGACACTTCTCGTCCGTTATCAGCAGCGCCGAGACGTTGTTATTAAACGCCGTAGCCATTACAATAGCCATCCGCTGCCCTGGCCGCCAAGACCCACATGGAGCTGACCTACGCCACGTCCAAGAACATGAGGAACTTCCTCAGGCACGACCTGAACGGAAACGTCAGGCAGTGCTTCAAGAACAAGAAAGGCTTTGGTAAGTAAGAATATCGACGTGTCTAGAGAGAGTTTTTGACAGCGATGTACAAGATACAATCCAATACAAAGTATCTAGAATACGAAATGCAAGATACTTTAAAATCAAGTGTTTCAAATACCAGATACAGATAACTTTCTGGAACGGTATCTGAAATACTAGATACAATATACGTATCTTCCAAATACTTTTTAAATATAAAATCATTTTGTAAGAAAACACATTTTATTGAATGCAAGTTTATTTTTTTACGTGAATTATTTACGAATAAATCGCGCAAATATGACAAGATAAAATATTATATTTTTAAGGTTTTAATTGAGACCAAGTAAAACCATTTCTTCAAACATTTTGTCGCTCATTTTTCTTCGATGAGGTCTCATTACAGGAACATCGTTGGAGAAAAGAATCTTAGCAATCTTAGTACCTATTCTCAAAATACTTGGATACCAAAAGAATGTATCTAAATACAAGATACTAACTAACTTACCATCACGCCGTTTCGCCGTGGGGTTAGGCAGTGAGGATAGAGCGCCATACTCGTCTGTCCTGACATACAATTTTCGCCTCGTCTACATTCATACATCTTCGCATGCAAGCTCGACGGTTGTTCAGGCTTCTAACAGGACCATCTTCCAGTATCTGGTTAATCTGGTCACGCCACGTTTTCCGTGGTCGCTCTGTCTTTCTGGCGCCGTCAACACTTGCATTATATATCTTTCTTACCATTCTTTCCTCGTTCGTTCGCTCAACATGCCCAAACCACCTGAGCGGCCCTATTTTTATTCTATGTATTATGCTACAATCAGCTTTACATTCATTCCTGATATCTTCATTCTTTACTCCATCATACGTGGATTTGCCACACATACGTCTATATACAAGATACAAGATGAATGTTCAAAAAAGTATTTCAGATACAAAATGAAAATACGTATTTTGCATCTTGTATCTGTGTTTGAAATACTTGAATCTCTGGTTTTTGAAAACCTATCTCGCCGCGCTTTGATATCGAGTACAGTTGCCGGCAAACTTCTTGAAATTCTTTGGCCTAGTGGGGGAATGCGCAGAAGACAAAATTTGGGTCTCGTCGGTGGAATGGTACATGCGCAAACTTCCCCCCACTACGCCGTAAAACTTCAAGATGTTTGCTGGCTACTGTACTAACAATACCATATATACATGTACTAATCAGAATCCTCGTTGGTTTGGCAGAATGCAGAAAGGACGAGGTCGCTGCCATCAGGAGCAAGTTCCCCACCAAAGTGCCGGTGAGTTGATCAATTCTGCTTTTCAACCTTTTTAACCGTCGGCCCGTTTTCCGCGTAATTTTGTGAAATATTCAAGAAAGAGATGAAATAAAAAAAATATATATTTTCATACTGATTAAATTTATTTTTATTTATTTACTTAAAAATATACATGTTACGCAACGACTATAAACTAAGTATAAAAACACGTAGCAACGCGTAACACTATACAGGTTTATTTGGAAAACGTTAATAACCTCGCAGGACTATATTCCTGCCTTGATTATAAGTCGAAAATATACAAGCTATCATGACCCAATATACCAATAGTTTTGGAGATATGCGACATCAAAGTTTGCATTTTTTTTTCAAAATTTCTGACTTACTTTTTGTAAAACGTTGGACTATCATTACAGTAACTCATATCGATTACGAAAAATTCATTCGTTTCAATGCAAATTAAATAAAATGATAAAAACCCTGAAAAAATTCCAATTGGAATGTTTTCCAATTGGAATTCGAAGGTTTTTATTTTTTTATTTGACTTGTTTTAAAAGGAATCAATTTTTCGTGTTCGATATAAGTTACTGTAATGGTAGCCCAATCATTTTATTTGAATTGTATTGAAGCAAATGAATTTTTCATAATTGATATAAGATACTGTAATGATAGTTCAACTTTTTACAAAAAGTAAGTCTGAAATATTGAAAAAAATGCAAACTTTGATGTCGCATACCTCCATATCTATTGATATTAGGTCATAATAGCTTGAACATTTTCGACTCATAATCACTGCATGAATATAGTCCTGCGAGGTTATTAATGTTTTCCAAATAAACCTGTATATATTATGCAAGAATAAACTTAATTCAATTATAGACATTTTTATAATAAAACCTAATGAAAATAATGCAACGTGCAAAATAATGCAATACCATATTATTTAAAATTAAATTTATCAAAGTGATTTTAGTGACTATTCATTTAAATTGGAGACTTTATAGCCATTTCAGGATATCTTTTTATACAGGAGTATTAATATTTGCTTGTTTTTTAGTGCTTCTAGGAGTAAGTTATACAGTACAGCAAAGTGAGATGCATGTCTCTCCTATTCCGAATTCGGACCTTTTATAAAATACATGTTCATTAGTATGTCTGATGGTGATGGAAAATTTTAATTTTGTCCTCTTATGGCGGTACATTCACTGCAAATGCATATTTCGGCGTTTTTTTTACGAAAATGTGGGTTTTTATTATTCATTTATATCAGAATGTATATAATAGATTGCAATTTTTTAGGGCGATAACTTAGATAGAACCTTTATTCTTATATAAAAGTAATAAACTAAACATTATTTACAATAATTAAGAAAAATATAGGCATTAATCCACAGGCCGCGGCAAAAAAACCTCTTTAATGTTCCCGGGCGTAGAGTGGTTCGTTTAAAATTTTTATGTAAGCATATGTTTTTTTATACGTATAAAGTTTACTTAATTATCTAGAATCCGTACGTAGGAAATTAAGAAATATTCAATATTATAAAAGATACCATTTTTCAAACATGCTTAAATATTTACGATTTTTGGTCATTTTCAAATGTTGTTTATTCATATAAAAAGATGATTTTAAACGATACATTGTATCTATATTCGCACTTTGAGTCTTCATTCACTATTAAAAAGCTAATTTTTTTTTATAAAAAACACGTTAATTATTATTTTAAAATAAAAATTCTCAAGTATGAAAAACGACATCATCAACGTCAGAATGCGCGTTAGATGCCGTCTGGCCACGACAGAGGTCGGTCGTGTTTGTGTAGCCGAATACTCCTCGTCATTTATTTCACTATTCATCGTACTTTTACGCCAAATTTGACATTTATATGAATTATTATTATATAATACGCTCAAAAGCAATTGATATCTCCCATATATTAATTGGGTAAGCTCTAGCTTTTTCCAGAATTAATTTATGCACCGGACAAGTTCCTCCCCAGTCTATTATTTCGCATTGTAATATTGATTCAACCGATGCGATATGCATCATTTAAGAGTTTGCATATTGCAGTCTAATAATATAAAACTAGAATAAAAAACTAACCCATAAAAACCAAGCTTTTACTATACTCCCTTTCTTATTGAATCGGGTTTCGTGCTTAC
>JADDOH010008924.1:0-11623 GCA_016648135.1 Agrypnia vestita | reverse complement strand
GCTTAGGTTTGATTGCTTAATTTGGGATAAAGACTTAATATCCCAATATTACTTTTTTCAGACTAGCACAGATTATATCATTTGTTTTAAATATATACGCCCTTATTTGTGCTTTTATATCATAACTATCTTAATAAATAGGAATAACATGACAAAAAATATTTTAAAAATGTTGAAATAAGAATCAACAAAATTAAACGTGCTTAACCAACCAATAAATCACCGATTCCTGATTTTCAAGCATCAAGTGATGAGAGTGGCTGAACTCTACCTACCCAACTTCGTGTCAAAATTAATAACTCAGCGATCAAATTATATCTACATTGTTAAATCGCAGCAACACATATTATAGCGCGACCTCACAATGTCCCGCTCCAAGTGCAAGGCCGTCATCCTCCCAGGAGACGATATAAAGTGCAGTGCGGGCCACAACCACCTCCGCTTCCAGTGCGGAGGCCTCTCCGAAGGAAAGTTCACCGGAATGCTTGCGCCCACCAGAGACGAGTGGAGATGTACTGCCCCTCCTCAACAGGCCGCGGCTCGACCGAGGACACCGGGAGAAACTCACCAAGCCACAAGCTCCATCACATTTAATCATTTAGCTTCACAGTGTGCATTTATATTGTACGCTCTCTGTTTTCTAAATTGTATCTGTCAATAAATTCTATCCAAGTATCGCGACTTCATTCTCATCCAAAGAACAGGAGAACCGGAACTCCAGTAAATAAAAACGGTGGTGACCTCATATTTGAAGGAAGCAGTAGTGTGGTGGGGTAGCTTCTCGACCTTACAAAGGGTCGCTTCACACACATCAAACCCCCCATAGGTCCGTTCACTCTTAATGCATTTGCTTTAATAGAAAGGCATCAAAATATTTTGTTATTATCGCGAAACACTTTTTAAACTCCCTTGCAACAGAGTCTTTAGTAGACTTAATCTCGAAATATTTCTGGATGAAGACTGTGCCTACATTTTTTTACAAATAGTATAAATAAAGACGAAGCGAAAGATTAAGAAGAAAAATATTATTATTTTTGAGTAGGTTGTTAAGTATAACGTTTTTAAGAACATTAAAATATATTGCAGCATCTGTAAACCACAAACAGATCGAATTGTTTGATTAAATTTTATATGGGTATTAAGATAATGTCATTGTCATTAATATAAAAATTTTCAAAAAAATATACCTAATGCCTAAAAATTGTCAATAATTCAGAAGGTAATCGCCCCGCGATTTTATTTAAATTGTGTCACAAATGCCTCGTAAACATTATGCTAATGTTATGATAATAAAGTTGCCGATGAGAGGAACTAGTTTTATAATAGCATACCGAAAGAACTCGAGTAAATCCTTTTGTAGAAGATAAATTATAGATGTCTCGTAGAGAGGAAGCTATTTTTATATGGTAAGTATATGTATGGAAGACTTTTTTGGGTGTCCATAAGGCTTATATCCTATAGTACGGCTGGCTTAAGTGATCATTTTACACAATTTTCACTAATAATTCCACCCACGATAGACTGCCACTTCTATCAAATTTTTGCAAGTTGTATATTGCGGCGTGATGGCCCGGGTGTCGACGTTCTGGGCCTCGTGCCAGGGCGTCCACACCCTGGTCCCCTCACGGCCACCAGCTAGGGTCAGGGAGTACCACTGAGAAAGAAGTGGATTCGTCTTTCCTATGCAAGTCGGTATCCTAAGGTTAGAGCTAGGGCAGGAGCATTTATGCGAACAAAATTATTACACCACCTAGAGAAAACTTAAAATTTAATTATCAGTTTAAATGAAGAAATTAAGAATCTAAAAAATATTATTAATATATAGGCTAGTACGGAAATGTATAAGTATTTCAATGAATTAATCTTTTGAACATATGGAACATTGTAAAACATACGGAAATTGTTCTTACAATTACAAAAGATTTGTCAGTTAAAATTATGAAATTAAGAACTTTGAAATTAACCTTAAAGTATGGACTGAAATGTAAAGTGCAATATTTCAATGAATTTATCTTTTGATTTAATGTTGTAGAACAAATGGAATTTATTTGTGTTATTAATTACGGGTAGTTAAGATATAATTAAGACAAAGTATTTATTCAAAATTTCTAACCGATTAATAAGTGAGAGCGGAATAAACCATAGTTCGATACCTAGGTACCTACTCTCTTCTCTTCTCGCAGTGTTGATTACTTTTATACAACATTATAAAAAAATCTTTGTTTAATTTGGTTTTTTACATAAAAAAATTAATATAAAAAATGAATATAATTAAACTAGTTAACTTAGTTTACACCACTAAAATTTATTTGGTAAAACCAACCGGTTTCGGAAACGACGTTCCTTCATCAGGGTATACCCAATACAGTATTGGGTATACCCTGATGAAGGAACGTCGTTTCCGAAACCGGTTGGTTTTACCAAATAAATTTTAGTGGTGTAAACTAAGTTAACTAGTTTAATTATATTCATAATGAATAACCACAAAGTAATAGCAAAATACAACAGTATAAAAAATGAATGTTCAAAACCAAAAATGTAATTAAAATTTCAACAAAAAAAATATTCTCGACCGTAAAAAAATTCTCCTGCCAGGATTCGAACCAGGCATCTTCTGATCCGCAGTCAGACGTGGTATTCGTTGCGCCACAGGACCCGATAAGCAACGTGGCAAAATTATTGTATACAAATAGAAATCATCATCCAAATGTAGAAACGTACGTCATTGGTTGGCGTTATTATAATAAAATGAATGTTCAAAACCAAAAATGTAATTAAAATTTCAACAAAAAAAATATTCTCGACGTTAAAAAAAAAAATTCTCCTTCCAGGATTCGAACCTGGCATCTTCTGATCCGCAGTCAGATGTGGTATTCGTTGCGCCACCGGACCAGTTAAGCAACGTGGCAAAATTATTGTATACAAATAGAAATCATCATCCAAATGCAGAAACGACATTGGTTGGCGTAATTATAATATAGATTTTACACCAAATCTGGAATTATTTTCAATCGATATTCATTTTTTTCCCCAAGATGTTAAGAACGGCGCTGGAAAGAGTAGGTTCCTGAATAATCACTCTTGAGTTTCGTCATTGTAATACAGCAGAATAGGTAAAAATTAGTCATTTCTAGAAGCGTCCATCCTATACAAAGAAGAAGTTTGAATGTGTTTAAATGATATCAAATGAAAAATTCGGCATACAGGTCTTTTACTTGCGTATAAAGAATTAATAATGAAAATATTGTTATTTGGGTTAATTTATTTTGAAAGTATTCTTTTCATAGCATATGCATTATTTTCTTAACATATGTATTTATGTATTTTTGTTGGATGACCAATTAAATAAATAAAAATGTTTATGCAATGCAAGTATTGTTTTTTTTAAATGTATTTTGCACCCAATAATGGTTTAGAATCTTTTCATAAATCATCAACGGCCAGTCCGGGCTTCATTTAGGTCCCTATACAACAGCAGTGCATGTGCGAGGTTAATATGAAAGTAGTTGTGTGTGTGGGGGAATTATGTGACATGGGAGCCCATAATATTAATTATTCGTGGTGCAATTTTGATTGTGTAATCTTCTTACAAGTTATTTTAAAATTGAGTTCACAATTATGTCGTTATAATAATTAAGAACATTTTTATCCTGTTGATAACAAATATTAAAAATAATATAAGAAACTTATTTTCCACAAGTAGGACCAGCCTACATGGTAAGATATAATTTGTCTATGGTCTACCTGATATCTAAGGACAACAGCATTTCGAGTTTAATTGTGAATCATCTATTTTCATCACTCCTCGTTGAGAGCTCTAGAAGCATGGACCGTGCTGCTCCAGATATTGTGGCCTTCAAGGCCGAGCCAGGGTCTCCAGCGGAGAGCGGCGATGAAGGAGCAGGCGGTGAAGCGCCTTACACTGATATCGACATATCGTATCCCGATATAAAGCAGGAGTGCTCCAGGAAGGCCGATGAGCCCGCCGGTAAATAATTGATTCCCTGATTAATATTCCGGATATATATTAGTTAAATTATCATTTCACTCCTCACGTATATCCATCTACTGTTAATTATTATCGATATGGTTAGTAGAACTTCAAGACATTATTTTGTGAAGAGATTTCAGTAGTTCTAAAATATTCCTTCTGACGCAGCGGCCGACAGTAGCAGCATGGACAGCGCCGCCCCAGATATTGCCGTCAAGCCCGAGCCAGGGTCTGCAGCCGGGAGTAGCGATGAAGAGCTCTACACTGATGTGGACATATCGTGTCCTGACATCAAGCAGGAGTGCGCGGAGTACTCCAGGAGGGCCGACCAGCGCGCCGGTAAGTATATACGAAGTTACTCCGATCTTTTCTAGGGATACATAGTGATATGTTAAAAAGTGAAATCATCTAAAAAATTTAACATTTGATTGATCAAAATTTTCGACATACGTTTTGACATTTCAGATGCTCTATCCATAGACAGCTCAAGTTTACGCAAATCATTGAATAAGGCCCGGTTGTTTCAAGTTCGATCAAAGTAAGCGTAGAGTTTAAACTGAAATTTTTAGTACTTTTTTTTCAAAAACGGGTTGTTTCAAATCGGATTAAGCGAAATCTGTCAGAGAATTCTGAGCGGAAATTTTAGATTAAACTCTCGGTCAGAGTCGCACATGCGCACTGCGCAATGTAATTGACATCTGTCAATAAAATATTTTTTTATTAATTTTTCGACATTTTACATACGAAATGTACAATATTAGTAGGGTGACACAGGCTTTTCTGACGATCGACTAATCCTACAGTATATCCTTAACAGGAGAAGTAATTTACTTAGACCTCGAACAATACTTTTTTGTCAGAAGAAATTGATTTTTCCGCACTCTAAATGAATTTTACCGCAGGGCATTGTCGACAATATTTTTTTTAAAGGTTTCTATTTCACTCGGGTTTTGATAATTTTACATTTATATCCATGAAAGGTGCGTAGGTGATTTATCTGGAACACTGCTTCTTGGACTGCGGATAGGGTCAGCCATTACCAGAGCGATGGCTCCTCAGACCACATTTTAATCAGTCGAAGTGCACTATAAAAATCAGAAATATATTTGTCATTATGTTCTAACAAAATATTAAGTTACGACAAAAAGTACTAGGTACCAGTTTGGTAATTGTTATTTTGTAAGAGACCGGCATTATGCCCTCAAACAATATATACAGCAATTTTCAATGCTACAACGGGCCTGGAATTCAATTAATGTAACGCAAACAAAACACAGGGACCTGATAAGGTACCAACCATCTTCCTAAAAAATTGTTATAAAGAATTATCATTTATTTTGTGTAAAATCTTTAACTTGTCTTTACAAAATGGAACTTTTCCAGAGATTTGGAAAACGAGTTATATTATTCCAGTCTTTAAAAAGGGCAACCACTCGGATATTAAGAATTATCGACCTATTTGTATCCAATCTGCAATACCAAAACTATTTGAACTTTTATTGCTAAATAAAATAAAAGAATACTTATTCAGCATTATATCCCCTCTACAGCATGGATTTATGCCAAACAGATCTACTCTAACAAACCTTCTTGCTTTACAAGCCGATGTCTTTGATGCCTTCAAAGATTCTCACCAGCTAGATTGCTGTTATACAGATTTCTCCAAGGCGTTCGATCGAGTCTCTCATAGAGTTCTACTTGATAAATTAAATGCCTTGGGAGTTTCGGGTAACATTAAAGCTTGGCTCGAGAGTTATTTACATAACAGAAAAATGATTGTTAGAATAGCTGAGTTAGAGTCTGACTACTTTTGTGCAGTAAGCGGGGTACCACAAGGCTCCCACCTGGGTCCTATTTTGTTCATTATATTCATTAATGATGTAATCCCCATGCTTTTGTTATCCGGTGTGAGGTGTTTGCTATTTGCAGATGATATGAAACTCTATAGAGTAATAAATACGGAACACGACTGCAAACTTCTGCAGAATGCACTGGATATTTTACAGAAATGGTGTGAAGAAAATAAACTTTCTTTAAACATCTCCAAATGTCAAATGCTGAGATTCTGCCGTACCCGGACAATAGTAAACTATGACTACAAAATTAATGGTATAACTTTGAGTGTCGTTGATGAAATTAGAGATCTGGGCGTAATTGTAGACAATAAGTTTTCTCTTGTGTCACATATCAATTGCACAGTTGATAGAGGCTTAAGAACCCTAGGTTTCGTACTCAGATTAAGTAAAGATTTCAAAAATATTGGAACTTTTAAACTATTATTTAAGAGTCTGGTTAGACCAGTATTAGAAACAAATTCAGTTGTATGGAGCCCTCAATATGCTGTTCATGTGTCACATTTAGAGAGAACACAAAATAAATTTCTCCGTTTTATCAATTATAAACTTAATTTACCATCAACACATATTGATTATAACTTTTTAAGATCATTTTGCTCTCTTGATAAATTGGAAATAAGAAGAATTGTAGCTGATCTCGTCTTTTTTCACAAAATAATTAACGGGAACATCGACTGTCCACAACTGTTGGAACGAATCTGTTTGCGAGTTCCATCCCGAGTAACCAGAAATTACGCAGGGTTTGCCTTGGAAGCTGCGACAACTAATTACTTTTTTAATTCACCACTTCAAAGGCTTCCCAGACTTGTTAACAGATTTGAACAGTTAGACGTTTTTTCCACAAATTTAAATAAATTCAAACATACAATTCGCAATATTCTTAATCAACAATGAACTTTCCTCTATGTCTAAAAATAATCCTCAAATATATGTAATTATCACTCTTTTCTTGTATTCTTATCCTATAAAAAAAAAATCTTAATTTATATTTCTGTAATTATCGCTAATCCTATAAAAAATATGATGTATTTATAGATTTATGAAATTATGGATTCTGTGTTTAAGTTTAGTTGTAGAGCTCTTTTTATATTTCTGTTATTATGTCATTTTATATTTCTTTATATGACTTTTTTTTTATTTTCTTTTTATATTTCTCATTACCGACATGTATTACCCAATCAATGTTTATGTAAATGCTCTGATGGGCGTATATATACTGAAATAAATAAATAAATAAATAAATATGTTTATCAAAAAAACACCTCGGTTTGAAAAATCACATCGAAGTATTGCGACCTCGCCGCCGCCGGGAAACCAACATGGAGCTTTCAGTATGCAGAGCCAGCGACATGGACCGCGAGGGCCGCCCATATATGATGTCACCACATTCAAATCCAGCTGAAAATCTATACAGTGATAATAAATTTCTCATAAGAAACGTTGTCGAAATGTCGAATAGGTGTACGGAAATGGGGCTCCCCGCTATAGCAACAAAGTTTTAATATATAATAAAATAATTCATCCTCTGTGTATTAAAAGTATACATGCCTACTTTTATATTAAGAGGAAAATCACACAAAATAATCGTTTAGGTGAAATCTGTCAGAAAAATTATTAAAATCCTGATTGGCCGGCGAAGTATGCCTATTGAAGTTTGGTCAATTTGCCGCCGCACTTGCATACTGCGTGCGAATCTGT
Source organism: Agrypnia vestita (assembly GCA_016648135.1). Taxonomy (NCBI): domain Eukaryota; kingdom Metazoa; phylum Arthropoda; class Insecta; order Trichoptera; family Phryganeidae; genus Agrypnia; species Agrypnia vestita. The sequence continues at coordinate 4,078 of JADDOH010008924.1, read as the reverse complement.
CACCGAAACAGTGTATTCAATTTTTCGATATTGTAGTATCGAAAGGATCAATATTATGTCAAATAACGGCTATACCACAGATTCTTCCGATGACGAACTAATTGTTCAGTACATCCTCCAAAGGAAGAACAAGATTTTTAGGCCGCAAACCAATCATTTCTTATGGGAAGAGATGGATTTTGTTGCAAGATTCCGCATGTCAAAAAATATGGTTAGGGAGTTAGTTTCACTTATTGTTAACAATATTACATCACCTACCAATAAGTAAGTTTAACTTTCCCTCATGACAGTTATAAAATAATATTTTTTATACAAACAGTAACTTACACCTACATCGTTTTTTTTTTAGAAATCACGCAGTTAGTCCTTCGGATCAGGTCTTGATAACCTTGCATTTTTATGCCACAGGATCAATGCAAAAATGCTCAGGTGATATATTTGGTTTACACAAGAGTACAGTTTCGCGGAATGTGAACAAGGTGAGCAGAGCAATAGCTGGTTTAAGACGACATCTCATACGCTTACCCGAATCAACTGAAGAGATTCAGCAATGTGTAAACCAATTTTACAATATTGCTAAATTTCCAAACACAATTGGTGCAATAGACTGCACTCATATTTGTATAACATCTCCAGGAGGAGAAAATGCAGAGTGTTAGCGCCATAAATAAATTTGTGAACTAGGAAAAAGGTATTCCCTCTCTCCCAGTCCCTACCCATTCCCGAAACCAAGCAAGTACTAGAGCCGCTCCACTTTTGAAAATCGAAGCCGCCACAAGACGGAAAAAACAGCTGCAATCGAAATAGAAAAAATGTCGGAAAAGAAAGTGACCGCATAATTTTCCGCTGTGAACTACCGCAAATTGAATCAAAGATTTAAGTCTTGATGCGAGTGTTTTGCCTTGAAATTAACGGGAAACACCTCGCCGCTAGAGGTTTAGGAGATAAAGAAGAGGCAAGAGGAAAAATAAAGAATCGAAGGAAGAAAGGTGAGTGCTTGCCTTGTTCCCAATTACCCTTCACAATATCTCCCATCCATATGGTCCTTCCACCGGATATACCCGCTTCCTAGCTTCCCTTGTATCTGCATAATTACGATCGTATACCAAACGCATACAAAACGCCGACATTCCGCTTGTATCTATCGTGATCGCCTCAAAAAACAACCGCATACGCCGACTTTGTTCAATTCAAAACATTTCGTTAAAAACGCTTATTTATCTTATAACGCTTATAAAATCACTTAGTGTAATTACTATTATATTGAAAAAATATATTCCCGTTCGTCATATATTTAACTGCGTGAATAATAAATAAATATACTACCTTCAAACTCGTTTGAAAACTTAAAATTGTAGGTACACAAATTACACGCTCGGAAACACGAAGAGCGCCGAACATTGCCGAAGGCACACGACGCTCGGTAATTTCCGCTCGGTTTACGGAAAAACCCGAACCCGAAGCACGTTTAAAATCAAACGTCGAAGTAATTGTTGTTTATTTCTATTAGAAACGCGTATTATTAATAAAAATTATCAAGATTTAAGATTTTTCAAAACTAAAGCAGGGTTGTCACAACTAATTGCAACTTTCACATTATAAAAATAATATTTTAATTTATTTAAATTTCGATTAATTCTACAGTTTTTAAAAATAATTACAATCAACACATTTCTTCAGTGAATTTTCAAAATGGCTAAGCGAAACAAAGATAGTGAAATAAAAAACAAGATACGGATTTTACAAGCTAAAAAACAAAGTTTATTTTCAATGTTGCAATCCTTACATTACTTAAGTAAACAAGTAGATGAAGAAATAAAACGAGATCTATTTCTCATACGCATACAGTCATTGGAAAATACTAGAAGAGAATACACTGAAGTAACGGACCAGATAAATATAACGATACTAAGCTGTGATTCTACATATGAACCCGATTTCAAAGATCTCTGCGCGTTCGACGAGTTATATTGTCAGATAAAAGCGATACAAGTAGGGCTTACAAAATTAGAAAATCAAAAACCGCTAATAAATAATAACGAAAAAATAAATAGCAAGCTTCCGGCATTAGAATTGAAAAGTTTCGATGGTAATCCAAACCAATGGGTTTTATTTTACGAAAATTTTAATTCGCTAATTCATAAGAATCCGCATCTGTCAAACGCGGAAAAGGTACAATACCTTGTCGGAAAATTTACTGGTAAGGCTTCATTGGTATGTGCAGGTGTCCCGCCTATTGCAGCTAATTATGAGATTCTCTGGAAATCAAAATAAGTATCAAGATAAACGTACTCTCGCCACGTTATACCTAGAACAAATTTTAAATTTCAGGGGTAGTCAAACTCCCTCGCAAAACGCATTAGACACGTTCTTAGAAAAATTCTATTCCGCATTTTCCGCATTGAAACAACACATATCGCGTTATCCAAATTGGATAAAGAAACTGTAATACTTTTTGAACAAGCAAAACGCCATGAAAATATACCGACATTTGAGTCATTGATTACCTTTGTGAAGGAACAAAACCGAATATACACGCTTCGTATCGCAGGGTCTTTTCAAACTAACACTTCAAATTATAATAAATCTTCTACTTCGCAAGTTACTAAAAATTATAATAAAAGACAAAATGCGCAATCATTCGCTGTCAACAGCTTTCCTAAGTGTCCTTTTTGTAAAAACGATAATCCTCATCCACTTTATAAATGCGATAAGTTTCTTCTTTTAAATTCTCATCATAGAAATGATTTCGTGAAAAATAATAATTTATGTTTTAATTGTTTGGGCTTTCATAGTGTGAAAAAATGTAAATCGCTAAATAGATGCGCCATCTGCCAGCAAATGCATCACACTAAACTTCACATAGAGTCTTCGATGGAAAACATACGCTTATCGTCTAATTATAATACGTCGCTTAACCGCGCGCAAACATCATCGCCCGCCCCACAATCACAAACGGCAAACGCAGCCGTCGCTTCCAATTTTCCACTCTCTATGCATAGCAATGTAACGTATAACCAGACGCTATACGTATACTGCGGTAATATACACTTTAAACGATTCCGGCAAAAGATTAAAAATCAGAGCATTGTTAGACAGTGGTTCTACAAGTCATTTTATTACAAAAAATTGTTGTAATCGCCTTAACCTGAATATTTTAAATTCTCCAGCAACAGTCAGAGGCATAGGGAACTCTGAAAAGCCAGTATTTGGCCTCGCTGATTTGACAATCTATTCGCGCTTTGATGCACGCTGCAGATTCAAAATAAACGCACGTGTAATCAGCACTATATCGGATAAAGTTCCAAACGCTTATGTGAACATTCACAAACTACAACATTTGCACGGCTTACCCTTAGCTGACGAAAATTTCCATACGCCCGCGGATATTGATCTTTTAATAGGCAATGAACTATTTCCTTTCTTGCTGGGGAACCATAAGGCGATGTCATCCGACTCAAATGCAGTCGGGATACAAACCTCGTTCGGCTATGTCATCATGAGAAAAGCAGACTGTGTCGTGCAACCGGTTGAACGCGCTCTACACGCAATAGTTGACGAACCTTCTTTAGAAAATTTAACGCTACGCTTTTGGGAATTGGAAAACGTTCCGATTAGAAAACATTTAAGTCCTGATGACGCAGCTTGCGAACGAATATTCACCGAAACTTTCACACGCGATGCGACGGGACGTTATACTGTAGCATTACCATTTAAATGCGAACCAACGGAAATTGGTCGTACAGACACAATTGCTAAAATACGCTTTCTTCAATTGGAAAAACGGTTAGATTCTATTCCTGAACTACGCACGGATTACAATGAAACCATTAAAGATTATATTGACAAGGGTTATATCAATGCGATTGATAACCTCGCACCCGGTCCATGCTATTATATGCCACATCATGCTGTTTATCGCCCGGAAAAATTAACTTCCCGCACGCGAATAGTCGTAAACGCTAGCTGTAAGTCAAGTTCGACTAAATCACTTAATGATCTGCTATATATTGGGTCAAATCTGCAAGTTAGCATCTTTGAGTTACTAATAAATCTTAGGCTCGTCCCGATTGCGCTC
>JADDOH010008923.1:0-30066 GCA_016648135.1 Agrypnia vestita | reverse complement strand
GTTTTATAATTACATCACACTTAGTCACTCTTTCGTCTCTCTCGAATACCATCACTTTCGATTTGCTGACATTCATCAGAAGTTCACTCTGCATGCGTACATCGGACATCCTGGATACCAAGCACTGCAGATCAGCTTCACTGTTAGCCACTAATACTGCATCGTCTGCGTATAGCAGACAGGATATGGTGAGTCCGTCCATTTTCGCTCCAACTTCTAGTTCCTTCAGTTCTTTCATACAATTATCCATATACAGGTTGAAAAGCCATGGTGACATTACGCATCCCTGTTTGACACCTTTTGTAATATCAAACCATGATGTGAATGTCCCATTAATTCTCACGCAAGCACTACTTCCTTCGTTCAGTTCGGTGAAGAGTAAACTCATACAGGCAATTGCATCCCTATGGGGTGAAGAGTAAACTCATACAGGCAATTGCATCCCTATGGGGTGAAGAGTAAACTCATACAGGCAATTGCATCCCTATGGGGTGAAGAGTAAAGAGTAAACTCATACAGGCGATAAATTTATTCATTTTTTGGTAAATCTAGTATATCTTTGAAACAACCTCCCTACACATTTCATTTTTTAAATTTATATTGAAATTTTTAGAACAGTTACACGATAGAACTATAAGTCGTTAGTAAACTATAGAAATGAAATATGGGAATTTTATATTTCAACGAAAGTGTAGCAACGCGTAAAAGTTTACAGGGCAAATTGATTGAACAAAATTATTTTTACACAAACAAACGCTAAAAGTAAATTGGATTGATCTACACGCTCTGTCGTTCAGGCACTATTTACCTTTGATTAAAATATTTTTCGAGTCAATGAGAATGAATTCGATGTGAAAAAATCGTCCATGTGACATGCAACACACAGCGCGAAAAATAAATGTCATTTAGTTAGTAACTCGGAGCCGAAAAAATGGGAAGCATTTTCGACGTTATTTATTCAAATATTTTTTTATCGAAGGCTATTGAAAACCAAACGCTTCGGCATAATAATATTGTCTCTAATAAAAAAGAGTTCGTAATGACGGTTACCGAATGACAAATAAACATGGACGTACCTAAACATTAATACTATTAATCTTTTAGAGTCAGTACCGTTTCTACTCCCTTTATATTAACTCGTGGCGTCTGCTTGCTTGCCGGCTTGCCGTCGAAAAAAATTTGGATTGATTTTTAACCCTTTTCCCGTGATCCAATCGAGCTGAAACATTGCAAGTAGACTCGTGGCGACGATCAAGAAGATCTATCAAATTTTCGTTAAAAAAAATTAATAATTATAGTATTATTTCGGGTTTAATGGTTTTTTCAAATTGAATCATTACAAAAGTTTGATTACTAGCAACGGCGGCCCGATAACGTCGCGGAATATTTTCTATTTGAATTAATAAATTTGAATTACTCCGTCGGTATACAAAATAGGTACTTCACTACGAATTTCGGAAATCTAAAGACCGACAAATGTTTTTAGAATTTAATCTTCAAAGCATGAAGTGTCTTATCAAAGCTCAAAACATCTGACATTTTAGAAATATATTAAATTACTGTAAGTTTAGTGTTATGTTATATGTTTTAATTCGTCTTTAATTGTTGTTATATTTTACAAAGAAAGGGAGTATAATAAAAACTTGGTTTTTATGGGTTACTTTTTTAAAGTAACATTTGATCACATATTAACACTCGTTGCCCTGCGTTGTCATGACAATTATAGTAATAATAATTAATTAATAATAAAATAAATATGTAGTAATTAAAATAAGTAAAAAGTATCACATAACCATGTACATTAAAAATCCGTTAACATAGACATGAATGGTTGAAACAATACTTGTAAAACCATTGGCTATGCAGTAACGTAACACCATACTTTTCTGGAGTATTCTGCTTAAAAAAAGCGAAATGGCAACAAATCACAGATCCTTATCGAATTATGGTTACCATAATGACGTACATTTAAATAGATTAGCTATCTAGCACAGTACATTGATAGTACCTACATCAATATCTGAAAAATCTTAATAAACTAATTTCTTAGATAGAAATTAGCCGGCACATATTATATTATTTATTAAAACAGAATATGTATAAATAATCGTGATTTAAAATTTCCAATAACATGATCGATCAGACACATTTAGATAAATTAATTAGAATACAGATTTATAATTGCTAACTATAGTATTGTTAAACAACTTATCCACGATTGAAGATTTCAGTTAAAATCTCACAGCGAAGGAAGTTCAGCGGTGTAAGCACATACCTGAAACAAAAAGAAATAAATTCCAATTAGCGCAATTGTTCGAGACTTGAAATTCCCTACCGAGAGCACAACCTGGGGTTTCCATGTGGTGAGATACTTTAAATGAGGCCGTCAGCTAATTGAATATGCGCGTGGATTAAGTTACAATAATTAATGGATAAAATCAATCCATTTTATAGGATAATAAGCCACGCATGAAGGGATATAGGTACACTTAATAAGATTTCACACACAATTTACAATAACTTAAACGGGCCAAAAGGTGATGATTTTGGCCTGCCTGGATTTTGAAAATATAATGAGAACACAGGGTTGGAGATCTTAAATCTGGGTTATCATATGTTTCGTACGATTTAAAGTAATATGTATATAATATGCAGTGATTCAAAAATAACATTCATGAAGTCATTGAGTGTGAGAAGCATTTTTACGCAATAAAGAAACAAAAAAAATCGACCTATAGGTATATATCGTCGCTGTATATATAATTAAGCCTATGTCCCGTTTTAGTACATTCTGAAATAAACGAATGGAACTGTTTTAAAAAATAATTGCACAGACTAGATTTATAAAAAATATTTTATTATTTACTAGGCAGACTTTCCAGATGAACGGCAATTTTTTTTAGTATATCTCTATTATTTATATGAAAAATTGACAAATTGATTCATTCATCTGAGAATGTATTAAACGGCACATAGGCTTAATTATATATACAGCGACGATATTATATATCGTGCACACACTTTGTCCTAGAAAAGACTGTATATGTACTGAAAACGAAAACTGTGAATTATTATTATTATTATTATGTCCGTTGGTTCAAATCCCGGTAATTTTATTTTTCTGTATGCCTTTTCTAATTGATTAATAAAAATTTGTTTTACACAAAATATTGTTAAATTAATTTTTCAACACAATAAAAACTAACCCATAAAAACAAAGTTTTTATTATACTATCTTTTTCATTCAATCAGGTTTCGTATCTATTGACGCGTCGGGCTAATTACTCATTTGTATTGATTCCAATATGAAAAAAACATTAAAATTTAGAAAAATCCAAATTTGTACTATATTTATTAAATTTTTTTAAACGAAATTGTTAGATCATTTTTATCATCGCCACGAGTCTGCTTGCAAGGTTTCAGCTCGATTGGATAGCGGGAAAAGGGTTAAAAATCGATCTTAAGCATTAAGCTGCTTTCGACACGGTACTGTAATCCAGTACTTAACATAACACAAACTTGGAGACACTCTGACTTCGGTACGGTATAGCAAGGCAATACTTAACCTACACTTTTACACACACTCATCACATCAGCCCTGATGATGGACCCTGCAATGGGATCCGAAACGTTGGCCAGAGAGGACACATGTACACGGCAGAATATCCCAGAAAACTATACACAGAAGGTAATAAGTAGTTCGGTTTAAATCGTCCGTCATGATTATGCTATAAACGTGCCTTTTTGGATTAGACAAGAATTTCCCCGTGATCAAATTTGGGTTTTCAAGACCTGTCTTGGGAAACTACTTTAATTCTATATTTCATAGTATTTGGTTTGAAATATTATGAATTGATTATTAACACATATTTTACCAATGATATTTTTCTCTTTTGATGATATTTTTTAAATAGCTAGTTTTCCCAGTATGCATAATAATGGCAAATTTTCGCATGGCACCAAATATATCGTAATGTGTAATTTTTTTTATACGCGTACCTTCTTTTTAAAATGTTAAATATTTATATGTTGTTGACAATATTGAAAACTTAATCTTATTGGGTATGATAGTCAAATTCTAAGCGGAGAAATATCTTTAAACAAGATATCATGTCTCATAGAGATGAAGCTATATTTTATATGGGAAAGTAGGTATGGAAGTCTTTTTGGGTATTCATAGGGCTTACGACCTATCGTACAGCTGGCTGGATCACTTTACACAATTTAACGTTCACCAATTCCACACATTATAGAGTATCACATCTATAACATTTTTGGAAGTTGTATATATGTTTAACTTGCACAACTTGTTTCGTATGTGAGTTGTATTTTCACTACCGCCACCTGCAGTCGAAAGCTTTTTCCTTCCACAATCCAATACAGATGTCACTAAAAATTCGGAAAAACTCAAAATAGTCTGGAGACATATCTCCCTTTAGAATGTTATTATCATTAATATTTATTGTAATTGTATTTCTTAAACAAAAAAATGTGACTGTATTTTCTTTATTATAAAAATAGTGTTAAGTCTTTTCTATTTAATATCCATATACGAAGTGTGGCAATAAAATAATGAGACTATTGCTGTAAAATATTTTATTTTAAATTTATGCATTTTTAGTTATTATAACCTTCAATATACACCACTCCTCTATCCCTACAATGCTCCATGCGAATTTTCCATTGTTCGAAACAGTGCTGGAAATCTTCTTCTGTGAGCTCCTTCATGGCGCGTGCCGCTTTTTTTTCACAGCCTCAACGGACTGAAATCTTATTCCTTTTAATGCAGTTTGATCTTGGGAATACAGATAAAAGTCACGTGGTGCAAGGTCAGGCGAATAAGGCAAATGGTCTAATACTGGGATATTGTACTTGGCTCGAAACGTCCTGACAGACAATGTAGAATGAACCCATGACTTGTTCTTCCATAATTCGGGTCGTTTTTTCTTATTCTTTTTTTCTTTTTTTTTTCTTCTTTCTCTTATTTCACGTAGTTTGAGCCTACAGTTTCAGCAATGGCACGAATAGTTAACCGACGGTATTATCGAATCAGATTACCGACTTTTTCGATATTTTCGTTGCTCTATTATTACACTTATCATTTTTCACATTAGCTACACAGCTGTTGGTCGTTCATCTTTGGCGCATGCATACTTCTTTTGTGGAAACATCTGTCTCGTTATTTTATAGCCACACCTCGTACGCAACGTTTAATGATATTAAATGACTACAAGTTAGTCCGTTTAAGATCTTCTGGGAGTTGTGTCTCTGACCTTTCATTGCAAGGAGATTTTATCAATCAGTAATAATTTGATACTGTACTATGTGACGAATAATACTACTAGAATAATCACTTAGTTGAATGTCGGAATTAAATATTGTGTACACGAATTCAGGATTAATTCCTTAGTAAGGATATCACGTTATAAGGATCACGACAAATTAACTTGTACCTGAAAGTCTTATGATTACACAAGGGTGAAGGCAGAGACAGTAATGGATTTGACCTTTCCCAAAGGTAATAATAATTATCGTCAAAGGTAAGCTCAAAGCTATTCCTTGTACGCCTTCAACAATACACCTTCATAATAATATATAATCATTATTTGAAGATGGAATCAAAGGAATACCGTACCTATTTTATAAATGAGCATATCGTAGGCCCAACACTAGAACTAGAAATGTGTTATTTTGAGATAATTTAGTTAAAAAAATTATGCTTATTAAAAACATATTTCTCCTCGCTAATCAATCCTGAGTGTACATTTTTTCTAATATAAATCATTAATAACATTTTAATGATAAATTGATGAAATGTCGATGAAAAAATTATAGTATTTAATCTTCATTAATTTTTCTTGTCTATTTTTGTAAATGATTAATAGCTTGCTATAATAGCGGTATAAATAATCGAGTTTTAGCATTAAATTTTAGCAAACATTTTGTTAACTGGGGAATCAGTTTTATATTAAATACAAGTTAATAAATCCAGAAGCACGAGTGCAGCAGATGCGTTACCAGGATTTGGTGCTTAGATTCATTAAATCTTCAACCTGTGATGATACAACAGCTGATCTCGATCAAAATCGATCCATTTCTCGCCTAGTGTCTGTCCAGTGAAGACTACCTTACTGCCAAATGTGTAAAATTATACCACATATGGAAATTAAAACACTTGTTTTTAATTTTTTCGGACGCGTTTCACCTTATTTATTTATTTATTTATTTATTTGTTTACGCCCATTAGGCTTTTACATAAAGAGTATAAAATAAATTTCAAAAAGCACATACATTAAACAATATCTGTATAGCACCAAAACATGAGTATAAAAGTTAAAAATATAAAGTAAATAGCGGCAATGTGTATAGGCTTTTACCTAAAAATATAACATAAAATTAAAAAGAACAAACATTAAACAATATAAGTTATAAGTAGCGAAATATGAAGTTTCAGGAATAGCACCAAATCATGAGTATAAAAATTAAAAATGTAGAGTAGGTAACGAGCAGCAATGCGTATAGGCTTTTACATAAAAAAAAATATATCATAAAATTAAAAAGAACATACATTAAACAATATAAGTTACAAGTAGCAAATTATTAAAAGTATCAGGAATAGCACCAAAACATGAGTACAGAAATTAAAAATATAAAGTACAAAGCGGCAATGTGTATGAAAAATATATATTACCCACCATTACATATTAACAGCTGAAGTCAGTAACGAAGCAGTATTGCCTCTTTAAGTGTGAACTTTACTTTCTCCAGACTGTCGACGAAAATGTCAATCATGCAACCATATTCATTACAAGTTCCCAATATTCTGTGTATCACAGAATTTGATTGATAGTTAGTATTGCAATTGTTGCGATGGAATGTGACAATTTGTCGAGTTCTATGTGTGGAAGGGATATTATAATCGATACATGCTACAAGGTCAGGGCTGTCCAATATATTGTTTACAATTTTGTAAAGAAGAACTATATCATAAATTTTTCTTCTATCATATAATGTGAGTAAATTTAGTCTCTTCAATATGTAATTGTATTCTATGTTTTGTGTTGGTATGCTTAACTTGTAGTTAATGTATTTGAGAAATTTGCGTTGGACACGCTCAATACTGTCTATATGCCCATTATAATATGGAGACCAAACTGATGAGCAATATTCTAATTGGCATTATTACCTTATGAGGGCATTATCAATCTAAATATTTTACATTCAACAATTTGTATTTATATGAAAACTATTGAAAAGCGATGCTATATAATTTTAAAAATTAATGAAGGTTTATGCTTACGCTGTAAACGTATGATTAATATAAACCTAGTTGATACAACCGGCCCTTGTATGGTCACTTATCAGGATCGTAATTATCATGTGGTTACCATTCATTGCGGATCTTTGCCTTCTCAAGCAGTGGTTTTTGTATCACAATATAAAGGGTATTAAAAGTAAATATAAGAAGGACTTGGAATGTCACCGGGGACATATTCTCAGACATTTCACTAACTCAGTGAGCAGTGCCTTTTCGACATTAAGTTGTAAGCAAAAGTGTGCATCGCTACTAGAATGACGACCAGATATATAGAAAATTAGGCAAAATACACAAACGGAACACCGCAAATTGGATACAGAACTATATAGCTAATACCCGGAAGACCACGTGCGGTTTTGTATCATAGAATCGTAACAGAAAATAATAAATATTTCGCACTTGTTTCTGGAAGGCTAAGATGAAGAAAAAATCCGACAGTTCTAGGGTCGCTTCACGTGGAACGCGTTCGACATGGTAACCTTAACCAACAACCTTCCAGTAATATCACCACGAGAGAACGGTCATAGCCAAAAAAGGCGTTCCTCATGTAAAGGCAAAACCATGTGTACCTAGTCATTAATTTATTTTAATAAATATGTATAGGTCAAACTGATAATTTATGTATGTGATCTGTTATATACATATACACATCAGTGGCGATCGGCGACTTTTGTAAAAGATAGATAACTGAGAAAGAGGTTTTATTGTTTTTTTTCTTAATTATCTTAAATTTAAAAACTCGGTGGAGCCTCACGTTTAAATAACTTTTACAAATATCATCGAAAGATTTGGCAGTTACTTCGTGGTGCAACATTTTAATTTAAAATATGATTTTCATTTAAACTTTGTACCACAACATCATATGATTTATTGATTACAACTATAGTTTCGAGAGGAGCAGTCCCTCTCATCATCAGATACAGAGTTAATAACTATCTTAAATACAAAACATCAATCTGTTCGGGCAGATCAGTGAGGCGCGCGGTGGGGACGGGATGTTTTTTTTGGCCAGTAATGAAAAAAGGTCTAAGGTCGGAGAAGTGGACTGAATAATATTCGATTTCAGTGAAAAGTATAAATAATAAATCATATGGGAAAAAAAAATTATTTCTAAAATTTAAAAAATTCTTATTCTTCTTTAGCAAAACTTCTTCATTTTTGGAAAAATTAAGGGTACAATCTATTTTATTACTGATTTCTAGTTACGTGTATTTATTTCTTATTCTAAAGTATAGGAAGGGTTCTCGTCGATCCTCGGATATCCATCTGCCACATTTGCTAATGGAAAAGGAGGTCCCACACACCGCGCAAAATAAATACATAAATCCTCGCCTCTCTCCTTGGAAAGTTGAAAAAGTTGGATGTCATAACACAAGTCCTGCCTCACATTATGTAGAGTAGAGATGTCTGCGACCCACACCCCACCTTCCCGGTTCAATACTGTTCCCGGTTCCCAGGACGCCCTGGGAGGCGGTCGCCAGCCAGATTGTTGCTAGACTTTTCGGCGCCCCGAACGAAAACAGCGTTCTTTATACGAGCAGATGACTTCGATATAAAATAATTTTACTTACGTGAAATAGATAAAAATAATTGAGTATTTAAGGTATCACAAAAAGTAAAAAAAAAAATCGAAAGCATTTATTAAATGCGAAATAATTCGTCCGTAATTTTTTAGTATCTACATATGTACATACATTATCAAAGCAATATAGATATATTTCAGACTGTACACGGAAATAAATAATAAAATTATTGCAATTGACGATATGATTATTGATGCAATAATCAAAACAACCTCCTTGTGTGATTGTATACCTGTGTACATTATAGCCATAGATATCGCAATATGGATTTGAGCGGCTTTGTCTGAAACGGTTTTATTACTACGCGCGCAGACGATCTGTCTACCAACTGCATTTTAATTAAAATATTGTATAATTGGTGATTTAATGAAATATTTTATTACAATATTTAGAAGACAATGGCCCGAATTCAGAGTCAACACTAAGTGTTATTTTGTACTGAAAACGATGCTTTTAAGGCGTATCTTAACCTTTAAATCATCTAAGTATTGACTCTGAATTCGGGCCAATATGTTGTTCCAGGTGTGCCGAACCTAGGGCACGCGTGCCCTAGGTGGCACGTTTGAGAATTTGGATGGCACGCGAACGATTTCCAAGATCGAGTTTAAGGAATTAAAATTTTGATTAAATAATCCATTTTGATGTTATGCTGGCTACACTGCCTTTGACGTTTGTTTTCGTTTGAGGTTATGTACGTTGTAATTTGTTGTTTATCGCCGTCGCAGGTGTCACTGTCAGTGAAGATAAGTTCATCGATCTCATATCGCTGATAGTGGAGTGATTAACATTGATCATATAATATATTCAATATGTACAGTAATACCCCGTTTCTGACACAAGTGAAAAAGAACAAAATCACCTTTGAATTATGTTTTGCACCAAAAAAAGATGTGATTAAAGCACCAGCAAGTTTTATGCGCAAAGCAGGATTTAAGTCACTGGAAGATGTTATGATTCTTATAACAAAATTGGTCAATTTGATATCTGCACTCGGATTAAACAAACGAAATATTTTAGTGAGGTATAAGGGTTTTATTACAAAAATTTGCGATGGTTAGTTAAGTCGTAGAAAATTAATTTAAAGATTCGTTGAGTGTTTGGATAAAGTTAAGCTTTTTTAATTAATGAGAATCTCATTGAAGAATATAACAAATTACTTGACGTTGAATGGCTATCAAAATAAATATTTTTTACTGATTTGTGCTCACATTTAATTGAATTAAACATTCAATTGCAAGGTGTCAACAAAACAATTATTGTTATGTTTCATTTAATCAAAGCATTTCAAGCTTAATTAGAAATTTTCGATCGTGACGTTGTATCTAACACCTTCAAATATCTAAAATACAAAAAAAAAATGCAGAAGGTAAACCAGATTAAATCAAACTAACACGTAAAGTATTTTTTATAGTTATTCAATCGATAATCAACGAGTTTTCTTCAAAATTCAAACAATTCAGGAGATTTGAAAAGACGTCAATATTTATTTTATATCTAGACACACTATCAGCAGATGATTTTTGAGTGGCTAAATCTGAAAGACATTGAAATGCAATTTATCGAATTCAGGAAACAAAAATTTTTGATTAGAGAAATAATTTGGGAAAAATTGAAAGCGATCGATTAACGAACATAATTAATAAATATGCAGAAGAATAAATAATGAGACATTGTAACATCATTCCAGAAATCTTAAGCGATTTAAAGAAACTAGCGAGAGCAATATTATCAATTTTCTCTTTTAGATTGCTTGGGAGTCATTCAGAAATGAATTTCATAAAATGTAATTCAAGAAAGAGATTGACTGATGAATCCAGTTGGTCGTGTGTATTACTAAAAATGACGAAATATGAACCAGATATTAAGAATTTGTCATCGAATGTACAACAGCAAAAATCACATTGATAAATAACTATTGTTTATTTTTATTGATTACGACCTTATTTTTAAGAAAATATATTGTATGTTTTAAGCTTGTAAATAAAATTCAGAAAAAAACCATTTTTTTCCATTTTGTTAATTTTTTTACTGCTTGGGCACGTCACACAATCGAGAAATAATATTTGAGGACTTTTGGCACGCGGACCCAAAAAAAGGTTCGCCACACCTGTGTTATACCGTCATGCGTAAAAATGGGCACGTTATGACTTTTTTTGCTAAACCAAATAAAATAAATACAAAAAAAGAAAAAGAAAAGCGAGTTTTTACTTGAGCGCTTATGTTTATTTTCTCTATACTTTATATATGTATATTTTATTTAGAATAAAGTCTTATTTTTATTAGTAGAACAGTACATAGTTATATATCGATGACTTAGTAATACAAAAATTAATTTGCAAACTTTAGTCAGGCTGAAAGAAGCACTACTAGAAGCAAAGTGATTGGGGGAGACGTAAATTACCAAGCAGATGGAAATAAAATTGAGTCTTGCGCTATATGTACAGCAGAATAGTGTATAAATCCACCTTTATTGATAACTACTCGTTGTCTTAGTAACCTATCTACAAATTGTCAAGTTTTTAAAGAGAGGAAAAAAGTCAAAACATATTGCAGACGTCTCATCCTCAATCTTGAAAAAAGTTTTTTTGAAGATTGAGGATTGTTTTTGATTGAGGATTGAGAAGTTTATTTATCAAACCAAATATATAAATGACATATCCTTTTTTAAGTAGAATGAAAAGTTAAAACACAATGTATTTGTTGATGGCGTCGATTTTTAACTTCGTTTCGTTGTTGGGTAAAATTCTTTGTGCTGTGGATAAACGGTTCATTTATTCTGAATAAATCTGCATGCTTAACTCAAAACCGCATGTTTGTAGATAGGTTTTTATGGTACTACACTGAAAAATTTTCATTCAAATTTCTGCACTGTTTTAATAATTTTATTTGACTTGTATTAAATCGAATGAATTTTTAATATTCTATATAAATCACAATTATTATAGTGTAACGTTTTATCAAAGAAAAGTCACAAATATTGAAAAAACTGCTAATTTTGATGTCGCTGATTTCATTAATTGTTGAATATTTTCTATTCAAAATTGAAAGAACAATCCCCCAAAGTTTTTGCTGCTAGCTACGATACACCTATATATTCGATATTTTTAATATTTACTGCAAAAAATTGTGTTAGTTATAAATCTTTTTTTTTTTAACCACAGTTTATTTAAAACATTCAAAACTTTAGGGTACGCGCGCACTAGCGTTTTTTCGCCGCGCGGCGAAAAAACGCTGCGGCATAATGTCGCACCGCAGTATTGTAACAAAGGGTTTTGAATCGTAGTGCGCGCACTTAGCGGCGAAAAATCTGTGAAATGTTACAACTCGCTTGCAGCACGGCGGTCAGCAGCAAAAAACGCATCTTTTTAAAGTCTTGACGGTAGTGCGCGCCGTTTCGCTGTACCATATAATATTTTATGTGAAAGAACAATGGCTACAAGCAATAATTCTGCTGATCTGGATGAAGATTTTAATATTGAAATGCTAATTATGAAAGTTGAGAGAAGACCACTATTGTATGATATTACTTCAAAAGAATATAGTGATAGAAACATTAAACATTTCTGAATGGAGTATTTTTATGTGTGATAGAAGGTCCAACTAGTTTTAGAAGTTCATAAAAACATTCTTTACTAATTCGATAATATTGGAAGAATATTTCGGGGTAATCGTTAAGTTCACCAAATATTTTAAAGAACTGGCCGTTGTTCAAATGATCAGCAGCATTATGCCGTAGTGCGCGCGCCTGCTGTTTTCGCCGCGCGTCAAAATGTCGCAGATTTATTCGCCGCGCGGCGAAAAAACGCTAGTGCGCGCGTATCCTTAAAGGTGATGTGTGTGTGTGTGATGTTTGTTTAGGATTCTTTTTGTACTACCCTGGTGAAATAGGTGTTATTTTTTTAAATCGTTTGGTTTTAATAAAGAAACCCAAGTGATTTGAAATAAATAAAATTAAAATAAATAATATAATCGATGTATTATGTAGTTTAGTTATGTTGGTTCAGATAACCGCGAGTTTATTATCACAAAATATCGTCTCGTATAATAGTATTATAGGCTATTTAATTAACCTATATTTTGGTGTGGAACAAAACAAATGCAAAATAAAAATATTGTATATTGTTGAGAAGTTGGTGTAGTGTTCATGACGACTAGTGATCTGGTGGTCGGTGTTTCGAGCCCCGTTCCAGCATACCACCAAGTTAGTCCTATTTTCATAGCACAGGCTTTTGGCTTAGTTTGAGAATAGTTAGAATAGTATTTCGAAATTTTCGTGATTAACTTTGTGGAAGTTCATTGTAAATAACTATGAATAAAGCACAACGTTTGTGATGGTCGACATAGAGATAGATTTAATAAATTTAGAAAATCCTAAAATAATAATATTCAAAAAAAGCCAAGTATGGACATCAAAAATATATTTCTTCTGTTTGGAATCGTTTAAAAGTAAAAGCCTGATATATTTCTTCTTAAGATTCTATGTATTACAAGAGGCTAATAAAATATTGAATATTCAGCTATACAAGTAATATTTCTTAGATCTTTATTATATCATAGATATAATTCTGTGTTAAATTAATATTGTTTGCCAATCCTAATAGACTCGACCTTGTGAGTAGGTGCGAACGAGCCTTTATTATTTATGAAACGGAACAGCAAGTCTCGCGTGTAGCGAGTGCTTTACTCTTATTTTAACGAAACGGACCAATCACAGGCACGCGTTACCTTTCGACGGGTTGAGCCGGAGGCGACCGTCCTGATGGCTGAATCCGGCCAATGGCGAGCGCCGGCGGTGAGGTCATCGCTCATAGGATGAGTCACTGCACTAGCGTGGATTTCGAAGATATGGTGCAATCGAGAGTATAAAAGGAGCGAACACGAAATACTCAGCCCCTTCAGTTCGAGACCAGACTTGCGAGCGGGAGCGCTGCCCAACAGACTACCGACGGAGCCCTGAGTTCCAGAACAGCATTTGCGGACGGAGTTGCTGCCCGGACTTATGGAGGAATCTACCATTCATCAGTACCAGAGAGGATCATACCGCCACTGTGTAACAGCTAAGGAACACATTTATATTATCTATCGATTAATTATTTTCACTATTGAAATGTATTTATTTTGGGAAGATTTAAAATCGGAGCAATAATGTATAATTAATATCACGATTTCTTGTGTGATCTTGGCTCAATTCGTACGGGAATATCTCCCAAACGAATATATTTTGATGCATGGGGATTTTCATACCATTTGTATTAACAATTGATTTTACGGAGCTCTATAAGCAGTGCTTAATAGATTCATAATATTGTCGACGCGTTATGTATTGCATAACCAGATATCAATCCAAATCGTACGAGAAATTCTTCCGAACGAATATATTTTAAAGTATGGGGATTTTCAAACTATTTTTACTAATAATTGAATACACGTAATTCTATAAGAAATGCTTAGTAGCCTTATAATAACTGTGTTGCATAAGTATTGCGCAATCCGGTCTTCAGCCAAGTCTTTATGATTTGAGTACCTCGGTACATCTGGCTTAACAAGTAGCTTCAGAACGACGAGTAAAGGACAGAATGGGGAGATCTAACTGAAATTGGAGTTTTCTGGTTTACGAACGTTGAGCTAGGTGAGGTTGTGGATGACGCTCGTGTCATAAGCCTGGAATTCGCGCAAGCCCCTGTGAGGTACTCTTAAAAGCGGGACCTCCCTTGTTGATCGGAGTGGCCACTAGACTCGACCTTCGCGCCTCATCTTGCTCAAAAACAGCGTAAACCAACGTCGTGAATTCTCTGACTTTGGAAGGATTTTCATGCCTGAATGCTGTAAAACCTTGATAGAAACGTTAACTTCTATTTCGTCCTCTGTAAGAAAGACAGGGCCAGAATAAATATAAAAATCATTCACTCATATGGAATAGCTGGGATATTATAAATATGTTACTAACACTCTAACATTTGTCCAAAGTAAATGTTGCAAGATGCAGAATCGTGGGACGCCATTCTGAAAAGGCATAATGAGATTGCACAATAATTTGTAACATCGCTGACTATGCCCGCAAAGGAGGCTAATGTCGTCATCAATTCGTACCAAAAGAGTACATGATTCTTCAAACACCGGCCTAAAAGAAAGGCGCCTCAAGACAACACACATCATCAGAAACTCGTACCAAAAGAGTACGGCCTTCTCAATTATAAGCCTAAAGGAAGGGCGTCACAGGATCACATCTCGTAAAGAAGAGATAGAGTCTCGGGATGCAGTAAGTTCCGGAGGAACAAGGGGGGCCGTTTAGTCACTTAGGAAGTCGGCCACCGGGTTTAGGCGGGCGCGGGGCCTCTACCCCTCTCAGCAGAGATGCTGAGGGTTTAAAAAAACCAAAATTAGCATTCAAAGAAACTATTATTTCATATAAACTCACGGGCTGTTGTAGAATCCTTTCGAACAAACCATCCCCGAGATCTTATCTATTTATTCATAAAGAAGTTTCACTTCAAAAATGTGGTATTTCGTAGATAGCAAGTATATGTATTATTTTCCCACGGAATTAATATGAACAGGTTCATGCACGTCTAAGACGGAACCATTCAAGGTAAGAATATGCTAATACAAAGTGTTTATAATTATTAATTTCAGTGTTATTTAATATGTGTGAATTTTTCCCTTTGCGCCGTTCGAACGATTTTACTGGTTTGTCTCAAATCGAAAATGTTTTATTTCTAATACATGAATTCTTTCTAGTGTACGTATTTTATTGTAACATAAATGTATAGATTATTAGGTTCGTTAGATGTTTATATTACGTAATATTATGCAATTGTTTCCACACTGCTCCTATAAAAGAATTTGAAGTTATTACGATACACAACGGGGTCCTTCATCCATTAGACGAATCATGTGCCAATTCAACGACGTATTACGAATAGTATATATTGTATTTATCGAGATTTAGTCGCATTTATTATTTCTAGTGAGGTTTTTAGTATTGGTTCCAGGCGCCATTATGAGGCGGAAATAGTTCGTATTCATAGCCCGACTGCAATAGGTATTTTTGTCGCGTAAGAGGTAGCACTTTTAGGAATATAACTGTGTTTCATGTTTCGTCCCTGACGGACAGGATGGTATAGCTGTGGCTATTTAGGTAATATACTTGGTAAATGCAAAGGGCAGTAGGTATTATCAATATAGTAAGCGAACCCAAGATATTATTTAATATTATTTAATTATTTACAGTTAATACGTATTTTTAGTTAATTTATCGTATAGAACAATTTCTGATAGTATAGAACATTATTTCATATGAAAAGTTGAATTTTAGTAGTAGTAATATTTCTGTATTGAATATTTAATTTTTAACAACTGTATCGCTACATCATATGGTTGAAGTCGACCGGTTGCAACCTGTCGCTCAATCGCGCGCGCTCACATATAAGGATAATGAAATATTTAATAATCCAATATATTGTATTTTGAACGCGACGTTTTGCTACTTACTAACCTTCATTATTTAGTAGGACCCACATTAGGGTCATCTTACAGTGCTTACCGTGACCAGGAGAACGATTTATATTGAAATACAATAAAATGCTTTATAATATTAATTGAACATCATTTCGACATTAAATACAGTCCGCTCGATTTGATTAGGATGCCTACTGTCTATCAGGAACATCTCAGTGGTGCCGGTGACCAGACAGGAGCGTATTCGTTGGACTCATTTGCATAGTAATAAAATCATTTTGGTTTAGTTAATATTATAAATGAAAGAAAATATTTGATTATAAAAGCGGTTTTATTTAAACAATTGCGGACCACGGTCCGTGACATCAAAGAAAAAAGATTGAGCATTTATGTGAACCACGTACTGAGATTTGTAGACAAACGTGATACTAGGTATTAGAAATTTCTTTAGGTTGTTTGTCATATAGACAGTTGGCATTTTTATTATTTAATATTTTGTGAACGAAAATTATTGTAGTAATTTTGGTCCTTGTGATATATTAGTTCGATTTTGGAATGCCTGTTTCTTTGTAAAAGTATTGCTCCATTTTATAGAATATGTGATTTATTTCATATCTCATTCATTTTATGTGGTTTGAATTCAAACGATTCACATTTGAAAAATATTTTTAATAATTGTATGAAGAGAATATATTTGAATGCGATCTCACAAGTATGCCACCGTCACAATCTAAAAAAGACCATCGGGATTTGCGGATCGCAGTATAACAAATATGTAGTTAAGATTCAAACGATTCACGTTTGAAAGGTTTTAATTATTGCATTTGTTTTATCGCAAGTATGCCACTGTCACGGCCTAGGCCGTCGGGATTTGCGAATCGCAGTATAACAAATATGTAGTTGAGATTCAAACGAATCACATTTGAAAGGTTTTAATTATTGCGTTTGTGTTTGTGTTTCGCAAATATACCACCGAACACGGCCAAAGCCGCCGGGTTTGCGAGCGCTGCGTGTTGGAAACACCGGCGACGGTTTCCCTATATAACGCGAGCGGACACGTTTCGGCACAAGCGTGGAAGATGCGGCAGAGACCCGAGACGTTTGAGGGTTTAAGGTTTAACAAGTTCGACCTTCGCGTTCGGGCTAGTACGAAAAGACAGTTAGCTACGCCGAACGGATTCGCACGGCGCCCGAAATGCAAAAATATACACCTGTATTACGGGCAGATCACCGCGACAGATTTCAGCGCGCGCCACGGAGGGTTTATGATAGCTTAAAATTCGGTTTTAATTTAATTTCTTATATTAATATAAACTAATAATTAACCAACGCTAGATAAAATCTGTTCAGTGGCAAATATTTTCGCTTGCGAGTTATGCAATAGTAATTAATAATAATAGCAGAAAAATATAAAAGTAAAAATAAATATAAAAAACCGGATAACAATTTAGTAGAAAATATAAACACGAGAATATATGAATCTAAAAGAAAAGAAGATATAAAAACGAAAACTTTTAGTATACGGGTACACGTGATTTTGCCATGTGAACATTTGATATATATTTTATTTTATAAAAAAAATTTATAAATCCGATGTTTTATAATATTTACTTTTCTCTTTCGGTTATGTACTTTTATGATACAAATGCAAAAAATATTTTAATAATTATCCGTCTGGTTTCATAATTAAAAATTGATATAAATTAATTTTAATTAAATTGAGGTTAATGTAAATTAAATAAATCCACACTTGTTATATTTTTGTCTTATGGATATTAAAAAGGGTTTCTATATTTGAAAAAAAAAAAGATCTTTAAATTCAGCTAAATTTTTACAGATAATAATTACACAAAAATTAATTGATTATAGTATCCGTACAAATCTACTTATATTATTTGATAACTTTCACGTGCATGTTTCGGAGATACCTTTTTATCGTCAAGGTGTTATATTACAAGTTGTCCTTAAAAATAAAATGTCAATCTACAATGTTGCTGAATTAATTGAAAAAAATAATAATTTCTTTCATTGATTTATTATGGTTCTTAATTATTCTAATTATCTAAATGTGTTCTTAATTGTTATACACAGTTATATACGGTTCTGGTTATTCAAACTAATTATAATTTCTTTGTTGTATGCAGGATTGATAGACTTGTTCGTAATATAAACACAGACGCGTATTGTTGCACGAAGTTTCTTGTTTTGATCTAAAATTATTTTTGATTTGAATTACAAGAATAAAATTGCTTCCATTTTTATTTACAAGACGGCCTGGCATTTGAATTAAAATGGTCATACTACCGCCACCTAGCGGAAATCAGAGAAAGTTTTGAGCCTTCGCTAGTATTAGTCTATAGGAAGCGGTAATAGAGAGCGCAATATATATATTCTCTTAGTAACGAATAATTAAAAATTGGACTTGTTTTTTTTATATATATTCCTTTGTTTCGCTTCATTGCAACGTTAATTGAAATTGTTTTATCTTCATTAATAAATATTATATTACAATATACGTTGATATAGCTTATTTATAGGCAGAGTAGAAATAAACATCTCACTACTTCAAATTTCGTACGTATCTATATTGGGGTTGTTTTGGTTTTGGGCGCAATCTTCTTGGAAATAATACAAAAGTAAATCCGGAATTAACGATATGTGAGTTTCTTCAAGTTTTGAGAAGTCGTAACGCTATGATTGATTAAGCATTTATTGTTTTTACTATACATTGGGTGTGTGTAGAAATCCTGTTGAATAGTGATAAAATAAAATAAAAAAGCAATTTTTCAGGAGAGCTTTTGAATTCTTCTGGAACATTTTGAAAAAAAAAAAATGTTGAAAATAGATTTTACCGGGAGGACTTTGAAAAAACCTTTTTATATAGTAATAGCATCATCATTAGATTCATCCACCTTCATGCGTCGTCGTGACCATTACTTTTAGATTAGGGTAGGAAGATTAGTCGTTTGGATCTTGAATAGATTCCAGTCGTATAGCAAGCCGAATTATACGTTAGGAATTCTTGATTCAGTTACAAACATACATCTTCTGTGGATATCAGTGTTAGTGATGACTACTAAAGCTAGTTCAGATATTAGGGTTTACCTCTTCTGATTTGTAACAGTGTACTTCGCTAAACATGTTTGCGTTGTTAAAGGAAAACTTTTAAATTTTATAATGTTTAACAATTTGGGGGAAGACAGGTTAGTAAGGAATAGTTATGGGAAACTTTTCTTGACATCTGGATCCACTTCTTCTACAAACATGCGTCGTCTTTAGATATCACCCTTGAGGGTTGGCTGGAAAGTTAGTTGAGACGGATAATAGTTATATATACTTTTACGTTCTACAATTATCGAAGGGTTTGTTCCTATCCTTTTCTTCCTCTTCTTCTTCTTCGTCTTCTTCTTATTCGTATATGCTAACGGTTATATATATATTTTCTTTCCCCTTTTTATTTATATTGACTTCAACAGCGTCTTCTTCTTCTTCGGTACGAAGGTTTTTTTTATTGGTTATGTTCACTCTAGTCTTCTTCTTCTTTGAATACATACCGTTTATGCTTTACTTTTCAAATACCTTCTCTTCTATAAATAGCAATTATTACAATACTTTGCAACTACTTTTTCGTCTTATGGTATATCTTTCGACTGCTTCTCTACTTTCTTCTTCTTCTTCTTTTTCTATTACTACATTAATTTCGTCTTCTTCCATTTATCTTATACTTTTCGACTGTTTTTCTACGTCTTTTCTTCGTCTTCTCTTCTTCTTTACCTTTTCTTCTTCTTTTCCTTTTACTACATTCTTTTCTTCTTCTTCTTCTTCTTTTCCTATAACTACATTCATTTCGTCTTCTTCCGTTTATCTTATACTTATCAACTGTTTTTCTTCGTCTTCTCTTCATCTTCTTCTTCTTCTTCTTTTCCTATAACTACATTCATGTCGTCTTCTTCCGTATATCTTATAATTTTCGACTGTTTTCTACGTCTTTTCTTCGTCTTCTTTTGTTCTTTGCCTACTGCTACATTCGCGTCTTCTAATTTTATATCTTTCGACTACTTCTTCTTCGTCTTTATCTACTACTACACTCGGTTGTGACTTTCCTTCTTTATCTTATGCCTTTCGATGGATTCATTTTCTTCTTCTTCTGCTGTCATCCACTACTTTGCAGCTTCTTCTTCTTCTTCTTCATCATATTACACCAACAATAAAATATGGCAGTCATTACAGTATACGTGGAATATTGAGGACAATTGGCTGTTTCTACATAAGAGGACATGTATTGCGCATATAAATAGAGTTCATAGCTCAGATGGGGTACAAGAGTTAATTTTGTCGCGGTTTGCAATCATAGTAGGAATATGCGGTTGACTATTCACTCTGTTAAAACAGGACGAAACGAGTTAGAAATAGAAGAGGGTGTATAGTTTGGGGGAAGGGTGTGTATAGTTTGGGGGAAGGGTGTGTATAGTTTGGGGAAGAGGGTGTATAGTTTGGGGGAAGGGTTTGCTCTTTATATTAGGAAGCTGGTTGTTAAGTTTATATGAATAGATTGTACATTAATTCGTAGGTTAACATAATTCTGGAACTTCAGATTTATCGTAGCTCGCATTTCATAGGAGAAATATACAGTTAATATTTACTCGGTTGAGTTGGTTTGTATAGCTTGAAGGGGATGTGGGGAGTGTTAGTGGGAGTATATTCTGGGGGAAGGGGGGTATATGCTGGGGAAAGTGGTATAGAGTTGGTGAACTCTAGGAGTGTACCATTGTAAGGGAAGCAAGGAGCATAACAAAGTGGGGGAAGGGGCGTCTTATGGATTATTGATAACAGAATGGCGCTTGAGTGGTTAGCAGACACAATGATGAGATTACTGAGGCATTCAATCGATTATGGAGAATCGAACCTTTCTAATCAATTTAATAAAATAGATACAGTCCAATTTTGCTTGCAAATCTTATATTTATATTAGTTGTACACTTTTCATTTGAATGACAGGCAGATGGTTTACAGTAGCTTTAAATACGCAAAGAAGGTTCCATTGAAAGAGAATTCAACCCTAGTAGAAATATAGTACTCGGAGAGACGAAAGAACAACGATTAATTTTAAAAGAAAATTTTAGAAACTCTTGATAGGTATCACGAAATATACTATCCTATTGGGTTATTTAGCAGATAGGCTTGGTCTGATAGATCATTCCTCTCTCTAAATAAGGGGGAAGCTGTGATGGTCGACATAGAGATAGATTTAATAAATTTAGAAAATCTTAAAATAATAATATTCAAAAAGCCAAGTATGGACATCAAAAATATATTTCTTCTGGTTTGAATCGTTTAAAAGTAAAAGCCTGATATATTTCTTCTTAAGATTCTATGTATTACAAGAGGCTAACAAAATATTGAATATTCAGCTATACAAGTAATATTTCTTAGATCTTTATTATACCATAGATATAATTCTGTGTTAAATTAATATCGTTTGCCAATCCTAATAGACTCGACCTTGTGAGTAGGTGCGAACGAGCCTTTATTATTTATGAATCAGAACAGTAAGTCTCGCGTGTAGCGGGTGCTTAACTATTATTTTAACGAAACGGACCAATCACAGGCGCGCTTTGCCTTCGACGGGTTGAGCCGGAGGCGACCGTCCTGATGACTGAATCCGGCCAATGGCGAGCGCCGGCGGTGAGGTCATCGTGCATAGGATGAGTCACTGCACTAGCGTGGATTTCAGAGGTATGGTGAAATCGTTACTATAAAAGGAGCGAACGCGATGTACTCAGCCCCTTCAGTTCGAGACCAGACTTGCGAGCGGGAGCGCTGCCCAACAGACTCCCGACGGAGCCCTGAGTTCCAGAACATCATTTGCGGACGGAGTTGCTGCCCGGACGTATGGAGGAATCTACCATTCATCAGTACCAGAGAGGATCATACCGCCACTGTGTAACAGCTAAGGAACACATTTATATTATCTATCGATTAATTATTTTCACTATTGAAATGTATTTATTTTGGGAAGATTTAAAATCGGAGCAATAATGTATAATTAATATCACGATTTCTTGTGTGATCTTGGCTCAATTCGTACGGGAATATCTCCCAAACGAATATATTTTGATGCATGGGGATTTTCATACCATTTGTATTAACAATTGATTTTACGGAGCTCTATAAGCAGTGCTTAATAGATTCATAATAATTGTCGACGCGTTATGTATTGCATAACCAGATATCAATCCAAATCGTACGAGAAATTCTTCCGAACGAATATATTTTAAAGTATGGGGATTTTCAAACTATTTTTACTAATAATTGAATACACGTAATTCTATAAGAAATGCTTAGTAGCCTTATAATAATTGTGTTGCATAAGTATTGCGCAATCCGGTCTTCAGCCAAGTCTTTATGATTTGAGTACCTCGGTACATCTGGCTTAACAAGTAGCTTCAGAATGACGAGTAAAGGACAGAATGGGGAGATCTAACTAAAGATTGGGGATATCTGGTTTGTGTTAGCCTAGCTGGCTGAGGGGTGGATGATTGCCGGCACTTGGGCGTGGAACCCGCACAAGCCCCTGCAGGGCCCCTTAAAGGCGGGGTCCTCCTTGTTGCTCGGGGTCGTCAATAAACCGACCACCTAACCTCATCTGGCGCAAACTACTTAAACCAACAAAAAGGTTCCCTTTGTCTTTGGAAGGATTTCCATGCTTGAATGCTGTAAAACCTTGATAGAAAACGTTAACTTCTATTTCGTCCTCTGTAAGAAAGACAGGGCCAGAATAAATATAAAAATCATTCACTCATATGGAATAGCTGGGATATTATAAATATGTTACTAACACTCTAACATTTGTCCAAAGTAAATGTTGCAAGATGCAGAATCGTGGGACGCCGCTCTGAAAAGGCATAATGAGATTGCACAATAATTTGTAACATCGCTGACTATGCCCGCAAAGGAGGCTAATGTCGTCATCAATTCGTACCAAAAGAGTACATGATTCTTCAAACACCGGCCTAAAAGAAAGGCGCCTCAAGACAACACACATCATCAGAAACTCGTACCAAAAGAGTACGGCCTTCTCAATTATAAGCCTAAAAGAGAGGCGTCACAGGATCACATCTCGTAAAGAAGAGATAGAGTCTCGGGATGCAGTAAGTTCCGGAGGAACAAGGGGGGCCGTTTAGTCACTTAGGAAGTCGGCCACCGGGTTTAGGCGGGCGCGGAGCCTCTACCCCTCTCAGCAGAGATGCTGAGGGTTTAAAAAACCAAAACTTAGCATTCAAAGAAACTATTATTTCATATAAACTCACGGGCTGTTGTAGAATCCTTTCGAACAAACCATCCCCGAGACCTTATCTACTTATTAATAAAGAAGTTTCGCTTCAAAAATGTCGTATTTCGTAAATAGCAAATATATGTATTATTTTCTCACGCAATTAATATGAACAGGTTCATACACGTCTAAGACGACACCATTCAAGGTAAGAATATGTTAATATAAAGTGTTTAAAATTATTAATTTCAGTGTTATTTAATATGTGTGAATTTTTCCCTTTGCACCGTTCGAACGATTTTACTGGCTTGTCTCAAATCGAAAATGTTTTATTTCTAATACACGAATTCTTTCTAGTGTATGTATTTTATTGTAACATAAATGTATCGATTATTAGGTTCGTTAGATGTTTTTATTACGTAATATTATGCAATTGTTTCCACACTGCTCCTATAAAAGAATTTGAAGTTATTACGATACACAACGGGGTCCTTCATCCATTAGACGAATCATGTGCCAATTCAACGACGTATTACGAATAGTATATATTGTATTTATCGAGATTTAGTCGCATTTATTATTTCTAGTGAGGTTTTTAGTATTGGTTCCAGGCGCCATTATGAGGCGGAAATAGTTCATATTCATAGCCCGACTGCAATAGGTATTTTTGTCGCGTAAGAGGTAGCACTTTTAGGAATATAACTGTGTTTTATGTTTCGTCCCTGACGGACAGGATGGTATAGCTGTGGCTATTTAGGTAATATACTTAGTAAATGCAAAGGACAATAGGTATTTTCAATATAGTATGCGAACCCAAGATGTTAGAAATATTTTTAGTTAATATTTTTAGTTAATATTGCATTCAAAAGCGCAATTTTCACAGAATAATTATTTCCAGTTAATAATATATATTTTAGTTAAATGTATAGTTAGCACAGGCAGAGTATTAATATTGTATAGAATACATTATTTATAATATTTCAAGAAGGTATAATATTTTATTCCGCGATCCTTTTATAGCTACAGCGTATCTGTCGACCTCAGCCGTTGCCACCCGAGCCATACAACTATTTTCACTAACATCATACGGCAAATGACTTTATTCATTGCAATGAAATTTATATTATTTAATATTATTTACCACGACGTATTTTTGACGGGTCACCCCATAGGATTCATCACATTGTTAGCCGCGGCCAGGAGTTGGCAAATTAATTGAATATAATACCTAAAATTAAATATCAACTCGCGGCGATTAAGCAACGGCCTTTTAAATAAATTATTAATACAGAATTCATCGTTAATACGTTAGAAAGACCCCTCTCGCATGCGGGATCATCCCAGTGCTTACCGTGACCAGGAGAACGATTTATATTGAAATACAATAAAATGCTTTACAATATTAATTGAACATCATTTCGACATTAAATACAGTCCGCTCGATATGATTAGGATGCCCACTATCTACCTGGGTCATCACAAGTTTCGGTATATATTCAGAAATTATAAAAATTTTAGCTAAGCTCGACCACAATCATATATCAATCTGCCAATTTTTTTTTAATTTTTAAGATGAAACACTATTAGTAATTGCTTTGAATCTCCATAAATTTACATTCTTGCAGGGCGTTTTCTCTAGCATCTGCTACTGTTTAAAGAATACTTGATCGATTTTAACACTTCCTATGTCCGTAAGCATAAGCAATTTCAAAAAATCGTAATGTCCCTAATGTTATTGATATCCTGATATTAATAATATGATGTTCCCTAAACTCTTTTCAGTCGAGATTCAAATATCAAAGATCTGATGAGGCAATACAAATTTATTAAACTTATGAGATTATAAAACAATATGTCTACTGCAAGCGCTACCTATGCTTATTGCTCGATCCCTGGGGATTTTAGTTTTGACGTAATATTAAATTAATTTAATACGTTTAAAAGATTTAATAATGTCGTGACTAGTTTATAGTTTGTATTTATTTATATTTATTTGGTTCAAAATTAAATCAACTAAATTATAAAACACACGATGAAATTAAGTTGCTACTTGTCAAACATTTACGTTATTTCCTCAAATATTAATTATTAATTGACTTTAATTTAAATATCTTACTGACTTTAATTTAAATTTCTAAGCTTTTTTATAAATGTATCATTAATTAACTATTGAGCATTTTCTAACCCCGGGATGGTCAAAATTGAATATCAAAATTCCGTGACTGTAATTTTGACTCGGGATTGGAGTCAATTGTCGCGTAAATATTAAAAGCTGATGATGATAATGACATCCCTTGATTTCATTTATACAGATATTTTTATTTTTATTTTTTATTCATTCAAAATTGAAAATGTTTTACAAAGAAAAAGATTTAAACATTTGAATAATATCTGCTCTATACAATTTTACATTTTTTTACATTTATTTACCTATTTTATTATTATTATTAAGAGGCACCTATATTATATAGGCACCTATATAGGCACATATATAAAATGGTGTGTTTAGTATGTACTTATGTATGTATATGTGTGTGTGTATTTATGTGTGTAGGTGTGTGTGTTTACTTGTGCGTTGTACGTTGGTTTAAAGCCTATGAATTCGTTATTTTAAGTTTTTGCTTAAGAATATACTTTCTGTCTGCGAATAAGTCTATATCTACTTAAATGTGCATGCTTTTACGTCAAACATCATCATTTGCTGTAAAAGTTTATTCTTCGTAATCGGTGTGCAGCTGTAAAATCGTCAAACTAAATGGCCTCTTTACCCGAGGGCTGCAACACGTGTGCGGAGTCCCGCGGGAGCAAGCTGTTATTCTGGACGTCGCCTTTGCCACAGAATTTACATCATTAAATAGATGTCGGCCTATTAAACTTAATGCAATTCGACATGATTATTTTCGGTGCCAACCAATAGACAGCTCGGGCTGATCGATTGATTAGACGCGTGTTTTTCTTTCACCAGCGGCAGCGGCCATTATAAACAAAGCCGACTTTAAATATACAAATAGAAGTCGGAAATCGGGACAACTTGTCGACATGTTGTTTTGGGTTTCCATTCTTAACACAGCGTGCAGATCGCCGCCGAATTTAATTTGAGATTATACACCAACTTAAATTTAATTGCGCCAAAGAGAATTTTGAAATTCAGAAGCAAAACTTGCTGCTAGATATTTCGGAGAAGCATAATAAATTTACAGCAAAACTCCTACACAAATTTTGTAAGATTTCAAGGAGTAACTCTGTGCTTTGTTTTTTTGTAGATAATTTTAAATAATTAATTTGAATCGGAGTTTTATCACTCAATGTGGACGGCTCCTTCATGATGACAAAATTATTTTTATTTATATAATTAAACGAATTGACTGAGTTTATCACCACTTAATTTTTAGTAAAAACCAACCGGTTTCGGAAACAACGTTCCTCCGTCAGGGTATATACTTAATACTAATTAAACTTTACAAATTATGAAAAATCATACCTCGGTGTCAAGTGTCAAATGGGGGTTAATAGTGATATTTCAAATATATTAGGTTAATGCATAATTATCCGCCGTTTTTTTTTTAATATACTGTAACATAATTAAAAACGAAAACAAACTCAAAAAATGTATGCACAGTTGTCACCATCAATGTCAATGGCGAAGAGTGTCTAATGTCCTAGTGGTGCAACACTCTCCTCTTCGTCCTCTTCCACAGCCGATAAGGGCCTGGTCCACACTTTCCTAATTTGTCGTCTAAGCTGGTGTCACAAGCTTTGAAGCGAACAATCCACTATCGACATACCCTTTCCCTAATCGTTCATTCGCCTATTATTATTTTATTTATTGAAATTAACGGATATAGTCCAATAAAATATAATATATAACATGAACAACATATAATACATCAGAATAAAAGTTACAGAAATTTAAAACAAAAGCAAGAACAAATGAAAAGTACTAACAAGATGGAGACAAGATCTGGACTTGCTCATCAGAGATTGTTTGAATTATATTATAACAAAAGTTAATTTAATGTAAAAAAAAAGTATAAGAAAAAAGGTGGACACATCAATCTCATTATTTATCATTACTTGATTAAAATTATTATTGCTTTTCTTCCAACTATTAGATATAACGTATGAGCATATCTCTAGCACAGACCTTAGTCTAGTTAAGAAGACTGGACATATTTTGCATCATTACAATGCTATGGTAATGATGCAAATTATATAAAATATGCAAAGTATGAAATGTAAAAGTTTACTTTCTGTTCTCAATTGTATAGGTATGCCTAAATAAATAAATATAAATTACACTTATCAAAACGTCCCACTCACTAGACTGACGTGCGCGTCGGCATCATTATTGGCATAAACCAGTAAAAAAAATGCAACAATCAAACCAAATTTATGTTAGGTAGCGTGATTGTTTATGTGTATAATTTGATGTAAAGAAATTGGTATTATTTAAAAATATGAACATGAAGAGGTGTTTGTGAGGTATTGGACTAAAGTATCACCAAAAGAAGAGCGGTCTACCTAAGCTACAGGTCTTTTCATATAAGCTTGCGATTGAGTTAGTGTGGGTACATTGAAGGTGACCCACCACATACCCTGGGCTGTTTTATGCGCCGAAGCGTCCATATCAGCCCAACACATTCGCCGCCTGGTTGGCATTATTTTATGCTAAAGCGTCCTCTCCGCCCGGCCTTGCGTCCCAGCATTACAAGAAGCAAGACCAGGCGAGTCGGTCGCACAAAACCTTCAATGTCCCATGCTAAAAGTCTTTATTTTTAAAAGAGGTTTTACAAAATTACAATAAAAGAACATCTATAATCTAAAAATACAACATAAGAACACCCGAGGAGACATCGCACGGGACAAAAATAAATCAACACCCCTCCTTGGAGGAAAAGAGACGAAACAAAAATAAAAACATGTAGCACTTGTGTCAAAAAAGGTAAAACCACCGGTATGACACCGATCAGGAGCGACAACGTAAAATTGACAAAATATGATACAAAACAGAAAGATAACATGGTTGTGCAAATAAAATGGAAAATAACGATAGAAAACACAATGAAATTAACAAGAATGTAAAGAGAAAATAGAAGTAATAAACAGAAAAAGTGAAATTACAAGCAAGATTATTAAAAAAAAAAACAAAGAAAAACCAATGTAGGGCAGCATGGTCAAGAGTACATCAGGACCACTGAGCAGGACCCCTCAGGATTTCCCAACGGGTCACCCAAATTCCCACGAACACTTTAAAAAGTCTGAAGTTATCCTCACAACTCACAAGGTCGGCATTTGTAAGACGCCGATCCGTTCCATGTGGCCCATTTATGCCCTCAATCAAAGCTTCTCTTGCATCCCTTATCAAAGAACAGTCCCACAGGATATGTCCCGGAGTCTGGGCCACACGAGCACAGACCCACCAAGGGTGGGTGGAGAGCCCAAGATCATGTAACTTAGATCTGAACTCTCCATGACCCGACAGCAGCTGTGGGGGTTCAGTGTGGGGAAATACCCTTCGGAATCCTTTCTTTCTTTCACCGCCACCCTCGGGAAGAAGCTGTGGGTCCACCTCCCGGTGGTAGCGGCATCCCATCTTTCTTGCCAAACTTCGATCGTGATCCGTCTAATCCTTCTGTCCAACTCCTGGACCCGCTCGTTTTCCAGGCGCCTGAGAGTCCTACCGAAGTAGTCAGTTTCCAGATCCCGCCTAAGTTTACGGCGCGCGCAGGTCTCCAAAACCTCCAAGTCTGCAGGGAGCACCCCCGCTAGAACCGGGAGGGCCTGACTAGAAACCGTCCGGTAGGCCCCCGTCAGCGCCAGCAACGGAACTCTCTGCCCACTATTCAGAGCTGCAGCGACAACCCTAGTCCGGAGCCTATGCGACCAGATCTCGGCTGCATACGTGACCTGAGCCACATAAGTAGCCTTGTAAACTAGTCGCATAGCCGGCGAACGGATGCCCCAGTCCGCAACACTCATCCGCTTCATGGAAGCAAAGAAGACCCCCGCACGGTCGGAGATGGTCTTGACATGAGCCAGAAAGGAGCCCGACATGTCAAAGGTCACTCCTAGATACTTAACTTCTCGTTCAAATTTTACAGTTATTCCATCCACTTTCAAAATCGGATTCCTAACCTGACTCAAGCCACCCTTCATCTTCAGAGCAACCGTTTTCGAAGGCGCCAGAGCTAACTTGTTTCTTTTACACCAGTCAGAAATCATCGCAATTGACCTATTACCCTTTTCCTCTAATTCTCTGCGAGTCTGTCCAGAAACGAGCAGGAGAGCATCATCCGCGGAGGCTATAGTCGTGCAGTCCACCGGTAGCGGAAGCAGTAACAGGTCGTCAAAGAGGATGTTCCACAGAGTCGGTCCTAGAACCGAACCCTGAGGGCAACCCATGTCCAGAGGCCTGGTGCGGGATAATCCACCAT